>CM061753.1:600000-775775 GCA_030979885.1 Lolium multiflorum | reverse complement strand
GGCCATTCTTTTACTTTATGTTGAGTCAGTTACCTAATTCCTTCCACCTTAGAAGCAAACACTTGTGTCAACTGTGCATTGATTCTTACATACTTGCATATTTGCATTCATCATATTACTCTATGTTGACAATATCCATGAGATATACATGTTGAAAGTTGAAAGCAACCGCTGAAACTTATATCCTCCTTTGTGTTGCTTCGATGCCTTTACTATGAACTTATTGCTTTATGAGTTAACTCTTGTGCAAAACTTTTGATGCTTGTCTTGAAAGTACTCTCCATGAAAAGTTTTGCTATATGTTATCTACTTGTTAGCAACTATAGATCATTGCCTTGAGTCACTTCATTCATTTCATATGCTTTGTAATAGTATGATCAAGGTTGTAAGTAGCATGTCATGAAATTATCTTTGTTATCGTTTTACCTGCTCGGAATGGCTCAGATAACAGGGATGCTGATACGTCCCGACGTATCCCTCGTTTGCATTCGTTCCATGCTTATTTTATGATACTTACATGTTTTGCTTGCACTTTATGATGTTTTTATACGTTTTTAGGAACTAACCTATTAACAGTACTGATGCAGTTCACATTTCTGTTGTTTTTGGTTCCAGAAAGGCTGTTCGGGCAATATTCTCGGAATTGGACGAAATCAACGCCAAAGATCTTATTTTTCCCGGGAGGCTCCAGAACACCGAAGGGGAGACGGAGAGGAGGCCCAGGGCCCCGACACCACAAGGCCGCGCGGGCAGGCCCCTGGCCGCGCCGGCCTATGAGGAGGGCGCCCTGGTGCCCCTCTGACGCCGCCTCTTCGCCTATTTAACCCCTTTCGACCTAAAAACACCGTACCACTTGACGAAACTCCAGAAAGACTCCAGGGGCGCCGCCACCATCGCGAAACTCCAATTCGGGGGACAGAAGTCTCTGTCCCGGCACCCTGCCGGGACGGGGAAGTGCCCCCGGAAGCCATCTCCATCAACGCCATCGCCTCCATCATGCTCCGTGAGTAGTTCCCCCATGGACTACGGGTTCTAGCTGTAGCTAGTTGGTATTCTCTCCCCCATGTACTTCAATACAATGATCTCATGAGCTGCCTTACATGATTGAGATTCATCTGATGTAATCGGTGTTGTGTTTGTTGGGATCCGATGGATGATACATTATGATTAGTCTATCTATAAAGTTTGTGAAGTTATTGTTGCTGCAATCTTGTTATGCTTAATGCTTGTCACTAGGGCCCGAGTGGCATGATCTTAGATTTGAGCTCTATAATTATTGCTTAGATTGTATCTACAAGTTGTATGCACATGTCACTGTCCGGAACCAAAGGCCCCGAAGTGACAGAAATCGGGACAACCGGAGGGGATGGCGGTGATGTGAGGGACACATGTTTTCACGGAGTGTTAATGCTTTGCTCCGGTGCTCTATTAAAAGGAGTACCTTAATATCCAGTAGTTTCCCTTGAGGCCCGGCTGCCACCGGCTGGTAGGACAATAGATGTTGTGCAAGTTTCTCATTGCGAGCACGTACGACTAAATATGGAAAACATGCCTACATGATTAATGAATTGATGTTCTTTCTTAATGCCTTATCAATCCTATCAATTGCCCAACTGTAATTTGTTCACCCAACACTTGTTATTGGAGAGTTGCCACTAGTGTAGATAGCTGGGAACCCCGGTCCATCTTTCATCATCATATACTCGTTCTACATGTCAACTATTTTCTGGTACCATTGCTCTCATATTACCACTCTTTGCTGTGTATTCTTGTTACTATTGCTCATACTGCTGCTTTCACATCACCCTGTTACTAGTGCTTTTCCAAGTGCAGCTGAATTGACAACTCGGTTGTTAAGGCTTATAAGTATTCTTTACCTCCCCTTGTGCCGAATCAATAAATTTGGGTTTACTTCCCTCGAAGAGGTGCGATCCCCTATACTTGTGGGTTATCAAGACTATTCAAGTATGTTTTCCTGTTAATCCAATTGCCCAATCTCTCTTAGGAACCTAACTTTTCTTAAAATCTCGGACGAGATTTGTTTAAGGGGGAAGGGTTTGTAACATCCCAAATTTTCAAACAAAGAAGAAAATGAA
Organism: Lolium multiflorum; assembly: GCA_030979885.1. Taxonomy (NCBI): domain Eukaryota; kingdom Viridiplantae; phylum Streptophyta; class Magnoliopsida; order Poales; family Poaceae; genus Lolium; species Lolium multiflorum. Next base: position 773,679 of record CM061753.1, on the reverse strand, counting down.
TTTCCTTTTTCCAAAAATGAGAACCAACAAAAACTTTTTCGAATGAGGTGCTATGCATACTACTTGTGCTTGATACTTGTGTTATTGCCATGATGGTTTGTTTATTACTTTGAAATGATCTTAAACCCTAAACCTCACCCCTAGTCTCACCACCCAAGTCAAATTAAAATAAAAAGAAATTAAATAAGAAAAAGGCCTATGTGCCTATGACTATTTTTGTGAAACTTCTAATTAGACCTTTCTACCTTTTTTAGATGTTTTGAAAACATCAACAAACTTCATCTAGTACTTCCCCAATCAAAACCAAGGTGAAACAAAAAGAAATAAAAGAAAATTAAACATATGCATAGAAGCATATGTGGCACTTAGCCATTTTATCAAATCTTGTCCTATGCACTCCTACTTTGCCCAAATGGTGTGAAACCATCTCTAGACCTAATCTAATACTAAATAAACCCTAAACCATGCCTAAGTGAAGCAAAGAAAAATAAAATAAGAAACTAAGAAAAATGCACTTCATCACATATGTGGCTATGGCCAATTTTGCAAATCTTTAACCTAGACCCTTTTGGCTTGCACCATTAGTTGTAAATGGATACTAAACACTTACTTTTGGAATCAAAGAAACACAAATCAAATCAAATTTGAATCAAATATGAGCTTACATACACTAATGGTCAAATTTGACAATTTTAATATCATACCTACTTTGAGCCCTTTTATTAGGAGATTCTCAAACCAAACCCTCTCAACTCTTTGTCCCTCATCCAAGATCTCATCAAGATGAACATTTTTCGTGTTGACCACTTTGACCAAATCATTGACCATTGCTAAATAGTCAACCCAAGATGCTACCTTGAAACAAATTCTAGATTCCCTCCAAATTTAGAATCTTCACAAAAAAAATTTCAAAATTCAAACCAATACCATGAGTGGTTGCCCAATATGCATTTAGAACCTATCTATGATGAAACTTAGTAAAATTTACACACATGAGTGTTTTTACAAGAGAATCAATGAGTTACATAGAGTAAGAATTAGGGTACAACCACTATTCAACCACTATTCACCACCTCCTCTCTTGTGCTCATCTATAGTGCCACTAGTACCACACCCTCCTATGACATCACCTAACGATGACATGACCACCATGACACCAACCTTGCCAAGTACATGACATATGCCACACATATTTTTGACTTTGATCATATGTGCACACACTCTAGACCCTCTCACCTTGCCATATGTCTCTAGACTCACCTCACCCAGCCAAGCTTGCCTTTGTGGTACACAAGAAAAGTATGCACAAAGAACCAATGCCATGCCATGCCACTCCAAATGACATCACCATGCCAACCCTTGTCTTTCTCCCTCTCTGGTCACCCTCACCTTGTCTCCCGACTCATCTCCTCCTATGAACACCACCCTACCATAGTTGACCCCAAAACCCACTTGCACCACCCAATGCCACACCATGCCACTCACATGATCACCGCTGTCACCACCTTGCGGCTCTTTTCCCTCTCTCTCGCACCATGTCACCTACAGTCCCCTGGACCCTAGACACCTGCTAGACATGACCCTATGTCAAGGAGAGCACGTGGATGATCACAATGATCATGCCATTTCTCATGATCACCAACCCGTGGCCACCCATGTCCCTCTTCGTGCACCTTTGCATCCGTCGCGTCCCACTGCGCCACTAGCTTCCCCTCACTCCCACGCACCTCCTAGACATGACCGTTCGGCCCAGAACGCCCTGTAGCCACGCCGTCGACGACATGGCCACCATGCCGGCCATGCCGCGCCTCCCTCCCCTGGAGCCTATATAAACCCCCCTCCTCGCTTGGGACAGCACCACACCATCCCACAGCATCCTCCCCTCCCTCCTAGCACCGCTCCTCTCCTCTCTTTGCCGCTCATCGGTGCAAAAACTAGCCGGCGGTCACCACCAAAAGCCGCCCAGATTTTTGTCACCATAGCCCTCGAGCCCTACACCAAAATTGTAGCCCTTGGAATGAGCTTTCAACGCACCTAACCCGCGCAATCCGAGCGAGGTGAAAGTTAGAGCCCCCGCAAGGTTGCAGAATCGCGAGGAAGACGACGGCCCAGCGCCGTCGGATCGTCATCCGACGATCTGCGCCCAGCGCGCGGTGCCCGACGTGCATGCGCCATGCACGCACGGCCCGGGCAGCAGCTGGGCCGGCCCACTTCCTTCCGGCCCTCGGTTTTCATTCAAATTTCGTTTTATTTAATTTGTATTTGCTCTCAGATGCTTTGCCAAATCTTTAATAACTTCAAATCTACTCGGTCATTTTTGATAAATTTTATATATTTAGAAAGCTCATGAAAGGCCCCATCCAACCACACTGGATTCAAATCAAAATATGTTGTAGAATTTGAATAGTAAAAATAACAAAGCAGTAACTTTTCAAACTTCAAACAATTATTAAAAATCAACCATAAATTCTTTTGAGTTGATTCCAACTCTCATAATTCACTTTTCAAATACTCTAATTGATTATGTAAAAATATGATATGGGTACTGTATATGATCATGGGTTAGAATCAAATAATGGCTATGTAGCCATTACTAGCCCATTTAAATTATTTCCAAATTTAAGATTTTAAATCTATGAGGTGTAGCACCTCATTTAAATCATCTTCTCAAGTTGTATGAAGTAATGTGATGACCCTTATTGCTTGGTCTCATATTTGCTCACTTAAGAATATTAAATGATTGCCATAGTAGCATTTAAATTGTTCCAACTAATTATTAAATCATATGAGAAGTATCCCTCTCATTTAAATCTTTGTCTCAAGTAATTCTACATGAGGTAGAGACCATGGTCTATCAATTCTCATATTGAATTATTTGATGATATTAAATCATTACTATGTTGGTATTAAATTGCATGAGGTGCATCACCTCATTTAAATCATTTTCCCAAATGATGAGTATGAAGTGTTGACCTTGGTCAACATGAGTTCATATATTATCATATGAGGAAATTAAATCTTAAACAAGATTCAATGAGAGAAATTATTTCTCAAAGAATTAAATAGAAACCCTAATCAATATTTGTAATGAGAGGAAATTAATTTTCTTTAAAAGAAAACAAAGTCAACCAACATGTTAATAATGTTGTGTGAGCCATTTGTGTGATTAGTCTAGCACTTAAGTATTGTTTGGTGATTGTGTCCTCGTATTCGTTTATACGCTAGTACCGGAGACTATCAAGAGGAGGAGTTCTTCTACTCAGAAGGAGAAGAAGAGAACTTTGATCAATACACCAATCAAGGCAAGCTAATATTCTTGCAAAGTGCAAAGCTCTACTAGAGCAAGGCACCAATTTACTTTATGCTTCATTATTGTAACGGCCCCGGATAAAACCCTATTAGATTATTGCTTGTTCTTTTTCTTTTAGTGCATCATCATAGCATATGCATCATATCATCAACAAGATTTTATCAAATAAAAATTATTTTTAAATAAAAACTATTTCAGTTTGCCTCTCATATGGTTTATTAAACCCTCTCTAAACTTTTCTTTTAATAAAACCCTGCCACTCCCGGGCTCCTCTTTCTCTAACCCTGGACCCTATCACTCCAGTGGCCCAACTCCTCCACCATCTCTCCCTCTCTCCCCAGCAGCCCATCATCTTCTGGCCCAAGTCCACTCTGGCCGTACCCCTTCGGTGGAAAGACCTCCTCCACAGTCTTCCTCACGAGAGCGCGTGAGCGTGGTCTCCCTCAACCACCGCACCACCACCAAGCCTCGCACCCTTCTTTAATCCCATCCGAGCTTCCCCAAACCCTAGCGCTCCCCTCTCCTCCCACTCACGCCGCCGCCTACCTCTTCTCCTCCTCTTCCCCTACTGCTCTCTCTGTTCTGTAACCAACGAAGAAGCTTCGATGCTCCCTCCGCTCACACTGCACCGCCGCCATGGGCCTTCCTCGCCAAGGTGAAGGTACCGAAAGATGCGCCTCGTCTTCACACCCCGTCCTCTACGCCACGGAATTGACACGTGGCAGCGAGGCCACCGACGACACGGTCGCAGATTCCTCCTCCCGGGTCGGCGAGCTAATCCTCGATTCGAAGCGCTCTAGTCCGTCCTTCGGCCTCCCCGACCTCGCATGACCTTCTGGTGAGTTTCCATGCCATCGAGGGACCCCTCCGCCCACATCCATTACGCTCTCTGTTATCCTTGGCGGGTGGCCAGGCGTTTATTAACGAGGACCACGTCGCGGCCTTCCTCACGGTGGTTCCCCGCTCAAGCTCGACCACCATCAAGTTACTTAATGGCGAGCGCAACCGACGCCCTCGCGCTCGTCCCGATTCCTGAAATCAGTAGATCGAAGCACAAATCACGCAGCTCCCGCCATGGTTGGCTCTTCCCGGATCTTAGCACGTCGGCCTTGTTGAAAAGGCTGCGCTTCTCTTCCAAATAACATCAGACGCACTGTGATGGTTCGTTCCTTTGTCTGGCTTGTGGAGATCCTGAGTTCAATTCCTGTCATTGGCAATTAAAACCCAGCTTTTTTTTGCTGTTTTTGCCAGATCTGCTAGATCTTATGCATATGGGCCTCAGCCCACTCGTCCTGAGCATCTTCGTCGCCCAGAGCGCGGTAGGCAGCTATCCGTCGCCCGCAGTAGGCCAGATCGGGCCCAAGACAGTGCAGGTCAGCCCGGCTCGTCCCTTCCCATTTTGTTTTTTTGCAGAAAATGTACAAATCTTGCAAAATTCATATCTCTCAAACGTTTGTCGGAATGCAAAGTATTTTATATGAAAAATCAGAAAAATATGAGGAACATGAATATGCCATCCATGCTTGCTGTTGCATCATGCATCATATAAATTCGTGCTAGTTTGCATTATCACCTAATATGTAACATATGGAATATGTGGGATATTATATAAATGTTGTCCCGGTTCCATTTAACTTTGGTAGCTCATCCTTGCCATGCTATGCCATGCTAACCAACACTTAAATTTGCCGGTAGAAATGCAACTCCAAACCTAATTTGCTTGTCCGGGGTTCCGACTCCGCTTAATATGGATAAGTTGCATTGCACCATCATTGCCATGTCATGCATGCATATCTTGATCATGCTGATTCTTCTTTATCCGTAGTAGTAAGATTGCATGCGTTGTGTGTTCCAGCATTTGCTTCTTCCCGGATAGGATCACGAAGTGGTGTTGTGAGATACGACAAGTTCTCCGGCAGTTCTTCTGCAGCTTTTCACAGGCGAGCCCTCTCTCTTCACCTACTCTCCCTCGCATTGCTATCCTTATGTTGCGCTTCTTTATCGAGTCACGTCTCCTATTCCACTTGTTTACCATAATAATCCTATATATATCATTCCTTAACCATAGCCGTTGCTTGATGTTTGAGCCTTGCGAGTCGTAGGCGTGTTTAGGCTCTGTTGTTTATCTCGATCTGTTATCGGGATATGTTGGGTTGTTGGGAGGTTATCACATGCTATATCAGTTGTTGGAGATACTCATGCTTTACTTTATTGTTAACAACTAAAATTGTAAGCAGAGGCATCTGTGAGCCCCTTTGCGAAAGCATCGGAACTTTGACTCGCTAATGTCCCCTAGGACCCGAGTTCTTGTTATCTGTTCCGAGATTGAGCGCTCTACCCGTACGTGGGGGAGTGGGACCCCCATCACCCACTACCTTTCCTCGAGTCTGTTTATTGGGAGCCACAACCTTGGTTTTATTTGCTCATATGCACGATGCACGATTTACTTCATGTTGCCTTCGGGTGTTTATTTCTGTACTGTACTCATATTGCGTGCCGACTTATCCTTGGCCGGTCGTTAGTGCCCGCCTTGGACGCCATCGCAACCTCTGGGTCCGTATCGGAGTACGGCCGGACTTCGTCACGGGTAGCTTAGTTGGGTGGCTCCCATTAAACTTTCTCTTGCATTGGGAACGGTCTTGATGTGAGACTCCACCTGTAGTAAGTGGGTTCGAGCATGCGTATGGTTACATTTGGGCAACCCCTGCAGGGTGTACATCTTATCGATAAGCCGTGTCCGCGGTTATGGACGACTTGGAATTGTATGGCTTGATCATAGAACAACTTACACCTTATACTTGTTGTTAATAATCTGATAATAACTTGCGTAGTAATATAGCATTACTACAACCGATACCTAATAAAACTTGTCCACCGTTGAGTGCCTTTTACATTGCCTCTTCGCTTTGTTGAAGGGGATATGTGTAATCGGCTGGGTTATGTTTGTGTAGTATTTATCTGTTACCTTGTGCGCTCTCTTATCTTCTCTGAGTAGACGGATGTTGTAGCGTGTCTCTATTGGTTATAGTTTTGCTGCCGCTAAACCTACCATATAGCCCCAGGCGATATATATATTCGCCCGGCGAGCATAGCCATTTCTAGTCTCGCTAAGTACGTGCCGGAGTTCGTTCCTTGGTACTTACTCTCGCCTTTTCCCTTTCTCTTTTGCTTCCTCCCTTTTGTCGGCAACCGATGGCCCGACTTTGACAGGTACGAGATGACGACGTTAGCAAGGTTACCCTTCCGGCTTGGCCTGGGCAGGGTTATGGACGCCACTGGTTATCTTCAGGACTCTTAGTCCAATTTGTATCTTGTCCGTACTCGGACGTATTTGATCTTCTGTATGATTTGGATCTTTGTATGTATCTATTTGTATCTTGACTCGTTGGAGTCGTTGTTGTAATATATGTTTCTTGTGGGCTCTATTGTAATCCTGTTGTAATGTTACCGCTCGTGTTAATTCCTCTGGCATCACGTGTGTGATTCTTCGCGCACGTCGTGTCGGAGGGCGTCTCTGAATCGATATCGTGCGGATTTCGGCGGGATCGCTGGAATCCTCATGGTACCGGTTCCGGGGCGTCACAAGTTGGTATCAGAGCTCAGGTTGACGGTACCCCACTAGTCCAGCCTGTAGGATAACCTTGCCAACGGTCGTTGAGTTAGAGTGTCAAAACCTATTTTCGAAAATTCGTTGGGTAGTTCTGACTAGCTCTGATTTTTCTCCTTACCTCTATTCTTTCTCATCTTACCTATCGAGTTTGAGTCTTCTCTCTATACGAGTTTTAAGTCATAGATTCAGCGGGTTGGACGATCCTTGCCCCTCACCTAGACCACAGTCTTCGGAGGATCTCGTGACGCATCATCAACACGACAACAACTTCTTGTTAGTGGTGTCGACCGATGGCGGAGCAACAATTCTTGTTAGTGGTGTCGAGGAGATCGACACGTCGCCTGAAGACCCGATAGTTCACCTCTCTCCCCCGTACCTGGCGTGGGATCTCGGGGCGCGATCCCTTGTTAGTGGTGTCGATTGTAACGGCCCCGGATAAAACCCTATTAGATTATTGCTTGTTCTTTTTCTTTTAGTGCATCATCATAGCATATGCATCATATCATCAACAAGATTTTATCAAATAAAAATTATTTTTAAATAAAAACTATTTCAGTTTGCCTCTCATATGGTTTTATTAAACCCTCTCTAAACTTTCTTTTAATAAAACCCCCTCCCCTCCACGGGCTCTCTTTCTCTGACTCTGGACCCTATCACCAGTGGCCCTCCTCCACCATCTCTCCCTCCTCCCGCAGCCATCATCTTCTGGCCCAAGTCCGTCTGGCGTACCCTCGTGGAAAAGACCTCCTCCTGCGTCTTCCACGAGGGCGCGTGAGCGTGGTCCCCTCAACCACCGCGCACCACCAAGCCTCGCACCTTCTTTAATCCATCAAGGAGGCTTCCCCAAACCCTAGCGCTCCCCCTCTCCTCCTCGACCGCGCCACCTCTTCCTCCTCTCTTCCTACCTTCTCTCGTACTGTAACCAACGAAGAGGGAAAACCCTGATACCTCCTCCACTCGCCATGGCACACGCCATGGACGCTCCCTCGCCAAGCTGAAGGTGCCGAAAGATGCGCCTGCGTCTTCACCGTCCTCTCGCCAGGGAATTGACCGGCGCGCCGTCACGACGACACGGTCGGATTCCTCCTCCGTCTCCCGGCGAGCTAATCCTCGATTCCGTGCCTAGTCCGTCCCCCGGCCTCCCCGACCTCGCCATGACCTTCCCGGTGAGTTTCCCGCGCATGAGGACCTCTTCCCCATCTGTTCCGCTCTGCTGTCCTGGCGTTGGCCGGCGTTTCGTGCGCGGGACCACGTCGGCGGCCTTCTCGGTGGTTCCCGGCTCCAAGCTCGACCACCATCAAGTTCACCATGGCGGCGCAACCCCGACGCCCTCGCGCTGGTCCCGATTCCTCGAAATCCGTAGATCGAAACTGCGTCCTGGCTCCCGCCATGGTTGGCTCTTCCCATCTTCCGCGTCGGCCTTGTTGAAAAGGCTGCGCTTCTCTTTCAAATAACATCAGACGCATAGCCCAGTGGTTCGTTCCTTTGTCTGGCTTGTGGAGATCCTGAGTTCAATTCCTGTCATTGGCAATTAAAACCCAGCTTTTTGCTGTTTTTGCCAGATCTGCTAGATCTTATGCATATGGGCCTCAGCCCACTCGTCCTGAGCATCTTCGTCGCCAGAGCGCGGTAGGCAGCTATCCGTCGCCCGCAGTAGGCCAGATCGGGCCCAAGACAGTGCAGGTCCAGCCCAGCTCGTCCCTTCCCATTTTGTTTTTTTGCAGAAAATGTACAAATCTTGCAAAATTCATATCTCTCAAACCGTTTGTGGAATGCAAAGTATTTTATATGAAAATCTATCAGAAAAATGTGAGGAATCTAAATATGCCATCCATGCTTGCTGTTGCATCATGCATCATACAAATTCGTGCTAGTTTGCATTATCACCTAATATGTAACATATGGAATATGTGGGATATTGCATAAATGTTTTCCGGTTCCATTTAATATTGAAGTAGCTCATCCTTGCCATGCTATGCCATGCTAACCAACACTTAAATTTGCCGGTAGAAATGCAACTCCAAACCTAATTTGCTTGTCCGGGGTTCCGACTCCGATTAGATAAGTTGCATCGCCGCATCATGTTTGCCATGTCATGCATGCATATCTTGATCATCTTGATCTTCTTTATCCGTAGTAGTAAGATTGCATGCGTTGTGTGTTCCAGCATTTGCTTCTTCCCGGATAGGATCACGAAGTGGTGTTGTGAGATACGACAAGTTCTCCGGATGCAGCTTTTCACAGGCGAGCCCTCTCTCTTCACCTACTCTCCCTCGCATTGCTATCCTTATGTTGCGCTTCTTTATCGAGTCACGTCTCCTATTCCACTTGTTTACCATAATAATCCTATATGTATCATTCCTTAACCATAGCCGTTGCTTGATGTTTGAGCCTTGCGAGTCGTAGGCGTGTTTAGGCTCTGTTGTTTATCTCGATCTGTTATCGGGATATGTTGGGTTGTTGGGAGGTTATCACATGCTATATCAGTTGTTGGAGATACACATGCTTTACTTTATTGTTAACAACTAAAATTGTAAGCAGAGGCATCTGTGAGCCCCTTTGCGAAAGCATCGGAACTTTGACTCGCTAATGTCCCCTAGGACCCGAGTTCTTGTTATCTGTTCCGAGATTGAGCGCTCTACCCGTACGTGGGGGAGTGGGACCCCCATCACCCACTACCTTTCCTCGAGTCTGTTTATTGGGAGCCACAACCTTGGTTTTATTTGCTCATATGCACGATTGTTGCCTTCGGGTGTTTATATTCTGTACTGTACTCATATTGCGTGCCGACTTATCCTTGGCCGGTCGTTAGTGCCCGCCTTGGACGCCATCGCAACCTCTGGGTCCGTATCGGAGTACGGCCGGACTTCGTCACGGGTAGCTTAGTTGGGTGGCTCCCATTAAACTTTCTCTTGCATTGGGAACGGTCTTGATGTGAGACTCCACCTGTAGTAAGTGGGTTCGAGCATGCGTATGGTTACATTTGGGCAACCCCTGCAGGGTGTACATCTTATCGATAAGCCGTGTCCGCGGTTATGGACGACTTGGAATTGTATGGCTTGATCATAGAACAACTTACACCTTATACTTGTTGTTAATAATCTGATAATAACTTGCGTAGTAATATAGCATTACTACAACCGATACCTAATAAAACTTGTCCACCGTTGAGTGCCTTTTACATTGCCTCTTCGCTTTGTTGAAGGGGATATGTGTAATCGGCTGGGTTATGTTTGTGTAGTATTTATCTGTTACCTTGTGCGCTCTCTTATCTTCTCTGAGTAGACGGATGTTGTAGCGTGTCTCTATTGGTTATAGTTTTGCTGCCGCTAAACCTACCATATAGCCCCAGGCGATATATGTATTCGCCCGGCGAGCATAGCCATTTCTAGTCTCGCTAAGTACGTGCCGGAGTTCGTTCCTTGGTACTTACTCTCGCCTTTTCCTCTTTCTCTTTTGCTTCCTCCCTTTTGTCGGCAACCGATGGCCCGACTTTGACAGGTACGAGATGACGACGTTAGCAAGGTTACCCTTCCGGCTTGGCCTGGGCAGGGTTATGGACGCCACTGGTTATCTTCAGGACTCTTAGTCCAATTTGTATCTTGTCCGTACTCGGACGTATTTGATCTTCTGTATGATTTGGATCTTTGTATGTATCTATTTGTATCTTGACTCGTTGGAGTCGTTGTTGTAATATATGTTTCTTGTGGGCTCTATTGTAATCCTGTTGTAATGTTACCGCTCGTGTTAATTCCTCTGGCATCACGTGTGTGATTCTTCGCGCACGTCGTGTCGGAGGGCGTCTCTGAATCGATATCGTGCGGATTTCGGCGGCACACTGGAATCCTCATGCTTCATGATCCCATCCCAAGTTTTATTCTTACAAGCTTTTACTTTGATTATTATAACTTGCTTTTATAGTTAACTTTGGTCTAGAGATAGAATACTACAAGAGTATCAAAGTTAGCCTAGAACAATCAAAGCTAGTTAGCACCCCTCATGACTAGTTGCTAGTGCTAAATAAATAAAATTGACTACTTTAGATGGGAACATGTGAAATGACATGACTTTGAAAACCTTGGAATGAGAAGTCATTCTATTGAAAGATTTTGAAGGTGAATATGACTTGTGAATGACATGGTGAACTTTACAAAAACTGATGGTTGGGTTCGGATGCGATACCATTCCAATTTTACAAGTACCCCCACAATACCTGATATGGGTAGGGCTTAACTAGAAGTTTATGTATCTTAGTATGGGTTCCCTCTAAACAAGCGTCATCGGGGTTATGCCAAGGGCTGCCTCCAAAGAAATATGAAATGATGTGAAATGACGTGAAATGAGGTGAATGTCCGGCCCAAGCCCTGTGCAGTTCCCAGGCTGACTGTCTGTCTTCACTGGGAGGCCAAGCTCATGGGGAGAGGTGCCTATACTAGGGTATGTAAGTGAAAGGTTATGGTTGGTAGTCCGCACACGGAGTGTGATAAATCAGGGCCAGTTAACCCTGACGGATTATTGCAAATGTTGTGGCACAAGTGTACGACCTCTGCAGAGTGTAGAACTATTCGAATAGCCGTGTCCACGGTTACGGACGATTGGAAAGGCCATACTGTTCCGTCATCAGACCATTTTCAAAAATGTGACATGTGAAGGGTGACTTGTGATTTGAACTTGAAATGGTGACTTTGACTTGAATCACAACAGAGTTGTGGGAATGACACTAATGTTCCCACTTGAGTTAGTTAGCAAATGAAGAGGCTTTTACTAAATGCTTATGAAATAAAATTGGCTTTATGCAAATAAACTTAGAGCTTAGCACCCCCTTACTATAGTTGATAGTGCTTACATTAGTATTAGTTTGCGAGTACTTTAAAGTACTCATGGCTTTGTCCCTGGCTATTCAAATGGCCAGACTATGAAGGAGAACAGCAGTACGAGGAAGATGGACAGCAGGACGTCTACGACAACTAGGATCACTCCTGACGTCAACAGTTGCCTGTGGAATAGATGGACCGCAACCGTTACTTCGCTTCCGCTATGTGTTTTGTAATAGGATCTCTAGATCCACTATGATGTATTAAGACTGGATCATGTGATCCCTCTATGTAAGACAATTATGTGATGTAATGAATGATGTGTTGTGATATCAATCTATTATGTTCGCAAATGCAATATTCCTGGGATTCGATTTATTTTATGCACGAATCAAAAGATATCAACCGTTTAATTTTGCAAATAATCTGGAATGTGTTCAAGTTCAGATCTGGAATCTGTTTCTTTGCCTATGATGAATCGTTGGGCACAAATTTTTACAGGGTTCAGCGAACCATTGCTGTGTACAAATCTGTTGTGCATGAGCTTTGGTTCGCTTACACCATCCCTGTAGACATATAATCGTGTCCACTCTAACTGAGGCTGCCTCTGTTTTTCCTAACTTTGTTATCATGCACGTTAGTCATCGTTGCAACTCATTCACTAATAAATTCCCGTTTGATATGGATCAGCTGTCTGGCAGCGACGTCGGCAGCGACGACGAGCACCATGACGTCAAGACTCGCCAGGTGCTGCGGAGGCTGCAGGTCGGCCAGTACGTCTCCTACTTCGCCAAGGGTGTCTACAGGTGCCCCTTCTGCACTAGGAGGCTCGGAGGCACTGACTTCAACTGCCTCCTCACGCATGCCGAGAACATCGACAACACCTTCCCCAAGCACTACAAGAAAAGTTCTGATAGACAACGTCTCAAAATCGTCCGCTAAGGGGTATTTTTCGTCGCCTATGGGCCTAACCCGACGATATGGGTTCCGTTGTGGAAACTGCGTCAGGCAAAGTCCAACGACGATTTTTTCGGTCCGTCGCGCTTGGGCGCCCTTCCGCCACGGAAAATCGGACCGTTGCGGAAGTGTTTTCGGGAGCCCGTTGACTGCTGACGTCATGCAAACTGACACGTGGCAGACGCCGTTAACTGCCAGTTAACGGCGTTAACCGCTGAAACCCCGTGGTAGATGGTAGGCCCACACGAGGCCTGCCACGTCTTAAGCGGGCCGGGCCAGATGACATAGTTTGACCGGTCAACTATATAGCTGGGCCGGTCCATTAGTTACGTGGGCCGGGCCTAACCTCTAAGGTTGACTGGTCAAAACTTAAATGGGCCGGCCCATTTAACATGTGGGGTCCACCTTACAGCAACTGGGCAGGCCCAAGAAGCAAGTGGACCGGGCCAAAAACACAGGTGGGTCCCACTTTCTGGTAAAGGCCGGCCCATTTAGTGTGTGGGGTCCACCGTATAGCAAATGGGCCGGCCCAACAAGCTAGTGGGCCGGGCCAAAAACACAGTGGGTCCCACTTTCCAGTTAAAGGGCCGGCCCATTTCGTTTGTGGGGTCCACCATACAGCAAGTGGGCCGGCCCAACAAAATAGTGGGCCGGGCCAAAAACACAGTGGGTCCCACTTTCCTGTTAAAGGGCCGGCCCATTTAGTATGTGGGGTCCACCATATAGCAAGTGGGCTGGCCCAGCAAGATAGTGGGCCGGGCCAAAAACACAGTGGGTCCCACTTTCCTGGTAAAGGGCCGGCCCAATTAGTATGAGGGGTCCACCATATAGCAGGTGGGCCCCCAACAAGATAGTGGGCCGGGCCAAAATCACAGTGGGTCCCACTTTCCTCTTAAAGGGCCGGCCCATTTAGTATGTGGGACCACCATATAGCAAGTGGGCCGGCCCAACAAGATAGTGGGCCGGGCCAAAAACACATGTGGGTCCCACTTTCCTGTTAAAGGGCCGGCCCAACTAGTATGTGGGTTCCACCATATAGCAAGTGGGCCGGCCCAACAAGATAGTGGGCGGGCCAAAAACACAGGTGGGTCCCACTTTCCTCTTAAAGGGCCGGCCCATTTATTATGTGGGGTCCACCAAAAAAGCAAATGGGCTGGCCCAACTAATTAGTGGGCCGGCCCAGTAGTTGGTGGGGTCCACCTTAAAGCAAGTGGGCCAGCCCAATTAGTGTGTGGGGTCCACCGTAAATCAAATGGGCTGGCCCAAGAAGTAAGTGGGCCAGCCCGTTTAAGTTGCTGTTTATATGCCGGCATAATATGCGCTTTAGGATTTTGCGGGCAGGCACATATGTGATTTCGCTTAATTGGGCCGTTTAAGGGATGGGAATTCGTGATTTAGATACTGAGAATATTTACGCAGCATTGATTTCTCTCGGATAGCCTCACTTACCACAAGCACCAAAGAAAAAATGCGCGAAAGAACTATAAAAACTAACTAAATATTACATCAGCTGCAAGGCATTGAAAAAAATATTACAGAACCCAGAGAAATTGAATGGTAATTAAACCTAGCAATACAATGAAGCGATCCGGCAATCTTTTAAGTTGTCCATGCAGCACCTATATCTGAAACAAAGACATTACAAGTTAAGACAACAACAATGGAAAGGCAAAGACACTACAATATTGTTTGGCAAAGAATTTGGAACTCATCATTTCGTCGTTATAACAAGATCATTGTAATGCGCACAATAAGCAAACAAAGAGTGCATGCCGCATACCAACAGCCAATATAACAGAGCATGTTAGAATGAAACAACAGACTTACTACTGTCGAGTCCCATGCAAACCAACATGTTCAGGGAGTACAAAATTGGCATGAACAACATAGTAGCAGGCTATAAATTTTGTAACAACGACTGAGCAAGATGAAGTTATGATGGCTACATCTACAGAGCAGGGAATGTAAACCAAAAATAGAAGTTACGATGGCAAAAGCTAAAGAGGAGGGAATGTGAACCAACATGTGCCAAGTGCAATTACTTCACTTTGGCCGTGAACTAAATAATACTCCTGAACTTATAGTGAAGGGGATGCAAATCAAGATGTTTCGGGATATAAACTTGTAATGAGCAACACATGGAGGATAGTTAATGCTGGAGCTTAGGATGGACCAGATACAGAATATAGTGGGATCACCTGTGAACTTGTATAAGAGGGAATGCAAACCAATATGTTCAGCTTTCCATATGTGAGCGTCATGCCAAGTCAGAGAAACAAGTCAATAATGCAGCTTTTGAAGAACAAGATGGCACGCAAAATTATTATCTAGTAGTATGACAAGTTTATTTGTACTACAGGCTAGATAGCAGAGTGATAGCATGCCAAACTAAGTCCTTACTTTGTTAGCTTACAATGAACTAGATACAAAACAATGGCATCACCTGTAGTACAGGGAATGCAAGCCAACATGTTCATGGAGTAAAAAATTGGCACAAACAACATAGTAGCAGGCCATAATTTTTGTAACAACGACTGAGCAAGATAAAGTTATGATGGCTAGATCTACAGAGCAGGGAATGTAAACCAAATATAGAAGTTACGATGCCAAAAGCTATAGAGCAGGGAATGCGAACCAACATGTGCAATTACTTAAAATTGGCCATGAACTAAATAATAGCAGGATGTTACTATAATACCTACAGTATAATTTTTGTAACAACGACTGAGCAAGATAGAAGTTATGATGGCTACATCTACAGAGCAGGGAATGCAAACCAAAATGTTCAATCGCTTAAAGTTAGCAATGAAGTAGAAAATAGCAACGTGTTACGGTCATAGCTAGGAATGAACTAAAAGAGCTTCAGACAAACAAGCATCTGAACCCAGAACATGGCGCTAAAACAAGGGACTTACATTAGGAGAAGCACTCTGTGGGAGTCACAGCAGATCTTCCTGGGGTTGATAGATCCGGTGATGAAGTACGCTACATGTGCTACTTGGGGTTGGAGAGACGGCCATTACACTTCATGGTTACTCATCTCATCTGCAAAAACGTAACGGCGCGTCGTTAGCACAAACAGGTTCCCCCAAGATTAAACAAGAACTTGCAGGCAAGCAATAGAAAAGCGACAGTAGAAGAGTTTAGATCATGCACTGCGCCGGTGAAGCAGATCCGGTTCATGCACAGCGGTGTCGGTGAGCAAGATCCGATGCGGTGGACGACGGATCCGGCGAAGCGGCTCCGGCGGGGTGGACGATACCGCAGCTGAAGCGACTGCGGTAGACTGCTGGATGAGCATATGGTTTCGAGGTTCGGCGGGGATGATCCGGTCCGGTTGATGACGGCGTCGATGAAGCGGCTCCGGCAGGCAGCCGGATGACGAGGATCGCGAGGGCTCGGGTAGGCCAGGGAAGTCCGGCGGGGATGTTCCGGTGCGGTGGTCGTGGAGGTGGTAGAGAGAGGGACTTGAGAAGTTCCGGTGGGTGGTCTCAGATGAGAGACTGAAGGAAATGTATTTTTTTTGGGAGGGTTTCCGGGCTAGGGAGGTGGTGATCGAAAAAATGACGGGCAAACCCCTCACCAACCGACTTTGCTGTCATCTCCACAGGGGTAGAATGGGAATTTGGAAGCGTGTGAAATTTTTGTATTTTGTGGGCGGGAAGTTTTGCCGCTATGAGATTTTGAATTTCGCTAAGGTACAAGTATAATGATAAAAAATTGTGACACCGTACTAGTACCTCTGTTCATGGCCGAGTGCAAAATCAAATCATCATCACGTTGAATATAGGTCACTACCATGATCATGATCTATCTTCTTAATCCCATTCAAAAATGCGTTTGAAATATTTCAGGATTGGTGGGAGATTTTGCCGCCCGACAGAGATTAAATTAAACCACACGTTCGACAATTCAAACTTGAGACCTTGGCTATGATACCATTTAAGTTCGAACTGATTCAAAAAAGGCTAGGCAATTAATTTATATAACATCCACAGGAACAACTACCAAGTTGATCCCAACCGCAGATAAATGCATCCACCAACAAAAGTCTGAACGGTGCCTTAATCTAAGGAAACATTTCACAAGACCAATGTACTCACTATGTTAGTGTTCATCTCCAATTATCTATGGCATTTTCTTAGTCTTTGGGAGATTATAACGAACTTGATTGGCCTCGTGCAGTAGGGCATCACATGCTTCTAATCTCGATCTCAACATGTCAACTTTTGTTCTTAGCATAGCTGTTGCAACTCGTTCTACTTGGAGTTGTTCCTCCAAAACTTGAGCAGAGAAAGACTTGGACTTGGGCTTCAAAACCCAGCATTTCGCAGGAAAGAGTTTTTGGTGATATCTTTATCTTTCCCGGGTTTTGCCATCTCAAATTTCATATTAGCCAGACAAGTTTTGAGTTGTGTAAAAAGAAAAGTTATTACAGAGAAAAATGCAGATGGTAGATTTAATGTGTACGAACTACTTTTAATCATACAAGTTGACATGCCTGACTATAATAAGGACCATCTATCTTGCTAGCAGGCATAATTATTAATGGGCTACCATGTACGGGAACCGTATCCTCTAACGTGAAGGAGCTAAGTCAGGAAAAATAAAGAAGCAAAGTCAGGCTTCTGTAGCATAAGTACAAGGTTATGCACTGTCTTTAACTAATAAAGGTGATTACTGTAGATGTTTAAAAACTAAACTAAATTTTATTACACCATAATTTTCTCTGCATGTAATTACTTCAAATGCAAGACACAAGTTTGTATTGTGCAAATTAATTTAAATTATTTGGATTTTAGACATATGGTTTGGGGGAAGGAAAGTTAGAGTACTGTAGCTTCTCTAACTTTTCACCTTCAAGTTAGAGTACTGTAGCTTCTCTAACTTTTCACCCATGTACGTAGTCCTTCCAAGAAACAGCCGTTATTGCATTACGAGCAGAAAATAGTTCACACGTGCGCTCAGATTCAAATTTTCAGCATGCAGTCGATTTATGGTTTAATTGAAGTACACATCAGGAAATTATTTCACACAAAATACAGCAGCCACATGGAACATATCTAATTTTAGTACAACAACAAAATTTGCAATTATTACAGACCACGAAATTTTGAACGAAATTTTGAGCAGTAATTAGTTACAGCATTGGCATCAGCAGTCCACTTGACTGAACAACAGAATCAAAGTTTATTTAGACACCTTCAATTCCCAGACACATCACAACTGGCTTACCATGACAAGTGCATAGGAGATTCTTTAGAACATTTTCTGTCAAAGTTTGCCTATTTTTCAATTCATGTATCTCTTGGCGTGTCTTGGCAATTAATTCATCAGCATCTTTGTTTTCCCGCCCAAATATATCAACTGCCTCTTGGAGTGCATCCCCGAAATCTCTTTGTGCCGGATTAAGTTGACCAATAGATACCATGGGCCTATGCGAGCAATATGCACTCTCACTGCTGCTTTGTGAAACATCAATACTTGAGGCATTGGCCCTTGCTTCTGGCATTGTAGCTTTATTTGAAGCCTGAAATTTAGATAAAACAAGTTACAACATCATATGATGCAATAAAAGACCTCCAATTTCAAGAACATCATTGAGCTGATATAACACAACAAGCAATCAAAAATAGAGCCTCGTACATCTATTTCTTCTGGAATGGTTGGTGTACCGGACTCAGTGGACCAATGAGAGCACGTGCCACTGTCACTGTTGCTCTGTGAAATGACCGCAACACTTGATAAATGGGTTGTCCCTACTGACATTACAGCTTTGTTTGCAGGCTGAAACTAAGACAAAACAAGTTAAAATGCAATACAATACAAGGCAAACAAACAGCATTGTTGACATAATTTTGAAAGAACCATGGGCAGATACAACAAAGAAACCAGTTAAGCCACATGCCTCTTAGAACAAACCAAACTAGATCATGGCGATGATGTATACAATGAACCAAGCAACTAGACATCATGTGCCCAATAACGAAGCCAGGTCACTGCACAGAAGAAATCTAGCAAATAGCCAAATACAGTCAAAAGATGTGCATGTTGGATTTGATACTATTAGGAAAATAATGTATGATTGATTTAAGCATGACTCAGATAGTGCCTTCGACATCGCAGAAGGTCAATGCAACAATTAATTGTATGGCTTGTATGAAGTGCCATAACATTTAAATTAAGCATAACGAGGCATTGCTTAATCTGAGAACTGAGTGCTAGCTCAGTGGCAAGGCTTGCGAGTGCGCAGCCAGCCCACCCGGGTTCGAGTCCCAACAGGACCGAATTAAACGGGGTGTTATCTAGCGCGTATAAATTCGCTGCTAGAGAGGTCTCATCATCTATCTCACAACGTATAGACAAGGGAGGGAATCTTCCTACGTTGGTCAACGTTTAGGCAATGCTTAATCTTGAATTCATGATCAAACTCAAACAAAAAAGGGCATATAACAAGTAGCACCATGTGCATCATGTATAATAGATTACTAGAAACTGAATGAAGCAATTGAACATGGAGCGTATTATATAAACAGCCAGATCATTTGAATATGGATATACCACATCATGTCAATGGGACTCAGAAAAACAAAGCTAGACATTTAAACAAGTAATATAACTATTTTTTCACCATGTTTCAAGTAGAATAGGAAGCTAGGTTAGGAATAAAGCAATCATGTTTCAAGTAGAATAGGAAGCTAGGTTAGGAATAAAGCAATAAAAAAACACAAAGTGCATCATTTCAGCTAGGATCATTTCTATCAAACTTCATGCACTAGCCATGGAACAACAGGCAAACTCAATGAAGCAACAGGCAAAAAATTAACATAATAGAATTTCAGGACTTGTATTAACATAGCCAAATCATGTAACTTATACCCAGGCATGCCGGATGCCAGATGGGTCAAAGGCAGTGTGCAATGTTCCATATGGTCATTGTTTATATTTTATTAGATTCCATTAGGCAACTTAGGTAGTGCAACATACAGAAAATGATGCAATTGAACTATGCACAGGAGGTAAATTAACATTCCAAAAAAAACAGGGAACTTACGTGAGCTTTTTTTTGAGTCACACGGACCTCATCGGGTACTTGGACAGAAGAACCTGGTGCCTCACTGTTTCTCCTCTGCATGAAGGAGAGGCCAATTGTAAACAGAAACAGGTCCAAGATATAGAAGTTTGCATTAAGCAATATACAAAAAACAGCAGGTACTTACATGATTATAGGCGAGCTTTACTCTACGTTTATGAGTGTAAGATGTGCCTGCTGCACGTGTAATAATAACAAACAGTTACGAGTCACGGCTTTGCTATAATTAAATTGACACCAAATAGTAGTAGAAGCCATGGTTCAAAAAAGCGTACGCCTAGGTACGCTTAAGCGCGCTTAAGCGCTGAGCGGTTGTCTTCCGCTTCGCTTTTGGCCTAAGCGTTCGATTAAGCGAGACAGGGAATCTGGTCGTGTTTTGTGCTAGAATCTCCTCTATGCGAGTGTTGGTGTGTTGCCTGTGTTGCTCTGCTCCTTGCTCGATGCATTGATGGTGATTAGGTCTGGCTTAGCTGCTTGCTACTCCTCTACTGCTTAGCTGCTTGCTACTCCAGTAAAGCTTAGCTGCTTGTTTGTGTTTGTTACATTGTTTGCTTAGCTGCTTGTGTGTTTATAAGAAATTGGAGCAAAACCGAGGCTAACCAAGGTATTAATCCCCGTATTCCTCAGAAATGTAGCATTACATGCTTAGGATACAAATTTACAGCATATTATAGGGGTATATGTGCCCATCTTGACTTCCCTGTTTCATGTTCGTACGATTTTAGCCTGAGCGCTTAAGCGGCGCTTAAGCTCGCTTAAGCAGCAGTTCCTCTAAGCAGTGCCTCACCGCTCGCTTAGCGCCTAGCGCTTTTTTGAACCTTGGTAGAAGCATTATGACGTGCATAAACATGTAATACAGGATCGCAGAAAGATATCAAACATGATGTAACTAGAGCAGTAGCCTACGGCCAAATAGTGAGAAATTGTAATCGTGTCAATTGTGGACTTGTATAGCCTACCCCAACTTGTTTGGGAATAAAGGCTTTGTTGTTGTTGTTGTTGTCAATCGTGGACATGTAGAGCATTCAACGGCTCATGATTGGTGGCTCATATTTTGTAGAGTTTCAGCGAATGGGTGGGTTAGGTTACTCAGACCACCACACTGTATTTATATCATCTGAGTTAGGGTTACAATACTACTGGACATGGGCCTCTATGGGCCTCACACTGGATACAATATTACTACAGCGCTACTACTAAACTCACTCATGGTAACACACCCCCTCAAGATGATCATGGGTAAACAACCATGGCCATCTTGCAACAACAACATGACACATATGACAACTACCAGTAATGAACATTCAGCATAACTCCTAGGATACATGACAGCATTGCACTTTCCATCATCTTGTCATCTCGATTCATCTCTTCATCAGCAGCGAAGATATCCAGCTTCAACCATCTGGGATACGCACAACTCCTAACCATACACGTCCTCAACAACCCCGGCTGCCTCACCACACAAGTTCCGCAGAACCATCCACACTCGCCTCAATGTCCTCAGCCTCTCTTCTCCACTCTGCCCGGCCACCTCTTCCGTCTCTCCCACAAACCCCCAGCCAACTCCTGCCTCAACCATCCACTCCTCAAGCACCCATGCCTATCCCCCGGTCAGGCCTCAACCAGTCTCACCTCAGGCACGCATGCCTTTCCCCTGGACATATCCACAACCATCACCATCACCACTAAACCGCAGCCTCATCAACTCCATCACGACTCAACCGCAGCCTCATCAACTCCATCACCACATATCCTCACAGCCTCACATCTCCATTTTCTCCTCACTTCCACTCGGATGGCGCCTCGTCTGCGCGCCCTGGCCAACCTGGCGTACGGCACCTGGCCACATCGACCGGCTCGCGCTGGTCAACGTCCAGCACCAACCTCCGGCTCCGCCCTGCGCTCAAAGGCTCGCCCCACTCCGCACGCCTCCAACTTCTGCCCCTCACACGGATCCAGATCTCTCTGCCACGGATTCACTTCCTCTTCTCTCCTTTCTAAACCAAAACGATCTTCACCCTCTTCTTTCTCCCCGCGCGAGCAGCCGCCGATCTCACACAGCTCACATCGCTGTGTGTGATAGCCGCAACCGACGCAGAGCACCTGATGCGGCCTCCCGCCGCCTGGATTTCTACATCTCAACGGTGGGTTTTGTGATCAAAGGAAGAACTTGTTTGGTACTGTTTGTGGCGGCTAGCAGGAAGGAAACCTAGGCTCTGATACCATGTAGAGTTTCAGCGAATGGGTGGGTTTGGTCACGGAAAAACATACTTATGCGTCGTGTTTAAACCTAAAGGATGAGGTGGTTATCAACGAAAGCACTTGTAAGTTAGAAATATAGCACGAATTCAGAAATACAGTCAGCTGCAATACTCCTAACAGAACAAAACGCGCAGGGATGTCTGGTTACCTATTTCTGGGCGGCGTTTAGACGTGTTCCGCGTTCTTACGGGTGACGTGGAGGTCGGCGAGGGGACTGCTGTTGCGGTGGGTGCCGGGGAAGCAGATCTTGGGGGGTCGGAGAAGGACATGCTGGGCGGTCGATGAAGTGTTCAGCGCGCCGGCCGAACTAGAAGGTCGGTGAAGCAGATGATGTGCAGTGCACGGTGGCGTCGGTGTCGGCGAAGCTGGTCAGGTGCGGTGGTCGATAGAGTCGGCGAACGAGATACGGTGCGGTGGACGCCGGAGTAGGTGCGGATAGGGCAGCCTCGGGGTTTGAAGCCGTGGCAGCTTGAACGGCGAAGTGCGGCGGCCGGGAAGATCTGGAGGTAGGCAAGAGGGGCGGTTTCTCTGAGGGCTTGCGGGCGAAACTAGGGCGAAGCTGGGCGATAGAGGAGTAGAAGGGAATTTCGCAGTCCTTCTTTTGAGGAAAAAAATATTCGCAGATCTGAAACTTTGCGGCGCGAGATATTTGGGCGTTGGCGGGGAATTTTACCGCTCGATGAT
This sequence comes from Lolium multiflorum, assembly GCA_030979885.1. NCBI lineage: Eukaryota > Viridiplantae > Streptophyta > Magnoliopsida > Poales > Poaceae > Lolium > Lolium multiflorum. Next base: position 750,946 of record CM061753.1, on the reverse strand, counting down.
ATTAAATTTTGGCTGCAGTAGGTTTTTTTTTAGAGTATGTAATAATAATAAATAGTAGGCCCTACTAGTACTGTACGTCTGTTCAGGAATCCAAGGGGGTAGAGGTAGAGGTATAGATATATAGACAATATAGAGATATAAGAAATGGCGGGGGCTAGCGGAAATGCACTTTGCCTCATAGGAGCATATGCTCCCATTATGTGAATCCATATTTCAAAGTGTCAAAAAATTCTAAACTAAAATTTTACATGTATATCTAGACATTTTATGTTGGTACACAAGTTTTCTCACAAAAAAATTATGTGGCTCCTATAAAAAAGACAAATTTTGATGTTGTAACACGACTACGTACAGTATATTTTTTGCCTTTTTTTACACGCCACACAAAATGTCGTTTTTCCACGAAAACTTGTGAACGAACATATGATGTCACAATGTATACCAAAAAAATTAACATTTATATAATTTTTTTAATCATTTTCTATAATTGGTGCATATGCACGCGTGTGCCAAAACGCCACCTCCGCAGGCTAGGAGTTTCTAAACTTCTTATGGCACATCAAATAAAATGTTGTTCAAACAATAATAATAATGTGCTTATGATTGTTACTCCCTTCCACCATGAATAAAGTCCACATCGGTTTCGTGTCAAACTTTGACTCGAGATTTAGGTACCCACATGATAGTGCTAGTATCATAGCTAGTATCATACACATTGGTCCCACAAAAATGTTGATCTGGCAGCTAATTAAGTAGGAGAGAGGAGATTAGTGTAACATAGGTAGATACTGTATCATAGCGCAAACAACGAGAAAACTTAATGCTAAACAAATCTTGTACACAAATTTGCATTGAGATTCTAAAAAATAATAAATGTAGCATTACTATGATACTACTCCATGATACTACCCACTATAGAAATAGTATGACCAGCCTAATTTTATGACATCCGCAAAATATACCATTGGAAAGTTCATCGAAACAAGCATCCGATGATATAGTTTTGAATGACATGCAACTCATAATTGGCGGGCCCAAGTATTAGTCTAAGTTTGCCTCTGAAAACAAATTGGCATTGTACTCTAGGACAAAGGGAGACTACTCGCAATGGCAATATCATAAGTAGTATCATGCACTACATGCATGCAAAATGTTGATGTGTCATATCAGTTAATGATGAAAGAGACGATAGTGGTATCATAGGTAGATATCGTATCATATCATGTAGAACTAGAAAAATTACTGCCAAACAAATCTTGTACACACTTTTGTATTGAGATTCTACAAATCCCTAAATACATGTAACATATTATACTACTACATGATGATAATATGGACTGTGAAAATAATATTGTACATTAGTATCATATGTATGATACTATTATATGATACTCCCCATTGTGACTAGTCTAATAATAACAATAGTACTCAAATTTGTCTTGTCCCTCGGGTGTTTAGAAGTATATGTTCGGTCCCTCACGTATTTAAGAATTATGTTTGGCCCCTCAACTCTAATGTGGTCAAAATTGAGCACTTGAACACTTAGTTAGGTCTAGCAATGATAAAAACTTGATTGGTCTGTTTATTATTTGTTATGTGGCACGGCGGCAAAGCATTTTGCTAAATCTCAAGCACACATAGTTGGGGTCCATTAGAGGGACTAATTAAATCAAAGTACAATGGATTATGAAAGCAGGTTTTATCATTGATTAGCTTTGCAACGGCCTATCAACTGTAAGTGTTGCATGTGTTCTAAAGAACTATGTTCATCGTCACAGATCAAGAGGAGTACGCAGTGGAGGACGCACAAAACAACCGTAGGCCAGGTGGGCACACCTTACTAATTTTCTTTTTTCCACTTTATATGTGATAATTTTTTACATAATTAATTAACTAAAACATTTTAAAATAGGGTGGGCCATTCAACCCAAACACCATGTTGCGTACGTCGCTGAGGGTAAGGGGTAGTCTAAGGGGGCAATGTAAGACCTAATTAAGTGTTTGAGGTTAGTTATGGACCGCTGTTATACCTAATTGTGTTTGAGGTTAGTTAGGGACCTTATTATACATAATTAAGTGTTAGAGGTGAGTTCAAATAATAATATATAGTTGGGGTCTAAAGTTCACCAACGTATGCAACACACGAGCTGCCAAATGTGTACTTAATTAACCCTATTAGGAAAACACAAGATTATCTCATTCAACAAAATATTAGGAAAGTGTATCACAATTGTATTTATCCCTTATCTCTCTCATGTTAACCGAGACAAGAGTTCGTTCTAGGTCAGCTCTACGACAATTAGCGTCGCAAGGGTGGTAACATAGGTGTGCAGTTGCGAAAGTTTTTTCCCAAGTTATCGACTTCCTCAATCCACACTTAATATTTGTGCATGCGGGCCTAAGTATATGGTACTACTTAGTTCTATTCCTAGTATATATGTTGGGTGACTTAGAAAAATCATACTTCGTACATGATTCCTTCGAAAATCCTTTAGGGCTTCTTTGATTCATATTAGGTTGGTATAAGATAATAGGATTTAGATCTTATAGGAATATTTCCTACACTAGTAGTTTGATTCATATGAACATATCCAATAGGAAATAATCCTATAGGAATCATCAAGTAGTGCAAATCCTAGTATAGGATTAAATATTTGGTCCTACCTCATGGAAAAATTCATTTGGCGCAATCAAACGCAACTCATCTTATTATAGGATTTAACTACACATGTCATCCCAAATCCCAATCCTACATTCCTACTCCTATGATTTCCCTATCCTGTGAATGAAAGGAGCCCTTAAAATCAAACTATCCCGCACCTCGTCGATTCGTATAAAACCGACTCTAGCCAACAACTCTTCGCCCGACCTTTCTTCTTCACCATCAGGCCACCACACACTGTCATTTTCCATTGCAACGCATTTAGGGTGTGTTCGGTTCCAGAACCAAGTGGAATGGAATGGAACCGTTCCGCACCTAGAGCCCATTCTTGTGTTCGGTTGTGGAATGGAACGGAACCGAGTGGTTCCTCGAAAGGGAATATTCTCCCCATATGCAGAATGCACCCATTCCACCGAATCGGTGGAATGTGGTGGAACGGCTGTTACTTAGCCGCTATTAATTACAAAGCACTTCACTAATCCAACCAAAAAAATTATTAGTTGTTGTTAATTATGATTTTGAGATTAAAAAGGCCACTATTAATTACGATATTTAGACAAAAGATTAAACTTTAACTTCATTCCGTTCTACTCTCCAAATTCCCCGACCATACAAAAAATAACATTAATTACGATTTTAAGATTAAAAAGGCCATTAGGCGTTGTTAATTACGATTTTAAGATTTAAAAGGCTATTTGCCATTGTTAATTACGATTCTTAGACAAAAGTTTAGTTTAACCACATTCCGTTCTGCTCTCCAATTCCTCCAACCGAACAAAAAACAGTACCATTCTGTACCTCCTTTTTGTCCAAACCGAACGCGGGGATGGAACCATTCCATTCCTCTGGAAAGGAACCATTCCTTACTAAAATCTTCTTGTGCCACCTCCCAGTTTAAAGGCCTACTCGCATAACCCTACAGCTCTGCACTCGCGTGGGCAACCGAACACACCTACATCATCAATGCCCCGCGTACTTATCCGCACCGCCTACAGCTCTGCACTCCTATGACCTATCCATGGCTGGGCAGTCAAAAAAAGCTGCGTCACCTGGGAAATCAACAAGCCGCGCAAGCAAGTCGCAAGCATCATAAATTCCGAATCAATGCCTAGCTACAGTCTACCTGGCCTCCTCCCAACTCATTGTCCTTGAGGCCTTAACAAAGCCTTCTAAAAGGGTTTTATCAAAATATTCCATATGGATTAGTAAAAAAACGCACCTGCTAAAGATTCATATATGCCCATTTGAATCTTGGTCAAATCCTAGGTTTGACCATGATTTAAACAAGTTTAAAACATGAATATGAAAATTAAGCATGTATCCTTCGTAGTCACTCCAAAATGAAGCTCTTGAGAGGGTTTTTGAAATTTCCATGTTTGAAACCAAAAAACCACGTACTTCTCTTCATGCATGCTTGACTTCATAAGACAGAGTTGAGGGCTAGGGTAGCTAGATACATGATGTTTCTGGTTTGAATATGTCTAGACCTTGTTTATCAACTTAATTGAATGCTTACTATATGACATAAGAAGACTACGTGCCTTGGTTTTTCATTTATTTTCATTTATTTTGAATTTTTATGCCCATTTGAATCTTGGTCAAATCCTAGGTTTGACCATGATTTAAACTAGTTTAAAACATAAATATGAAAAATTAAGTATCTATCCTTCTTAGCCACTCCAAAATGAAGCTCTTGGGAGGGTTTTTGAAATTTCCATGATTGAAACCAAAAACCACTTCTCTTCATGCTTGACTTCATAAGTCAGGGTTTAGGGATATATATATATATAGGGGGTACATGCATGATTTTTCTGGTTGGAATATGTCTAGAACTTGTTTTTCAACTTGAGCTTATCTAGAGCTTGTTTTTAAATTTTTTATACCCATTTGATTCTTCATCAAATCCTAGGTTTGTTGACCTAGATTTGAACAAGTTTAAAACATGAATATGAAAAGGTAAGCATGTATGCTTCTTAATTAGTCACTCCAAAATGAAGCTCTTGGGAGGGTTTTTGAAATTTCCATGATTTAAACCAAAAACCACTTCTCTTCGTGCTTGACTTCATAAGTTAGGGTTTAGGGATATATAGGGGGTAGATACATCATGATTTTTCTGGTTTGAATATGTCTAGAGCTTGTTTATCAACTTAATTGAATGCTTACTATATGACATAAGAAGACTATGTGCCTTGATATTTCATTTTTTTTAATTATGCCCTTTTGAATATTGGTCAAAACCTAGGTTTGACAAAGATTTAAAAAAGATTAAAACATGAAAATGAAAAAGTAAGCCTTGATCCTTCTTATTAACTCCAAAATGAAGGTTTTTGGGAGGGTTTTTGAAATATCCATGTTTGAAACCCAAAACCACTTCTCTTCGTGCAGAGTTTAGGGTTAGGGGTAGCTAGACACCTGAATTTTCTGGTTTGATATGTCTAGACCTTGTTTATCAACTTAATTGAATGCTTACTATATGACATAAGAAGACTATGTGCCTTGATTTTACATTTTTTTAAAATTATGCCCATTTGAATCTTGGTCAAATCCTAGGTTTGACCATGATTTAAACAAGTTTGTTTATCAACTTGAATGCTTGCTATATGACATCAGAAGACTATGTGTTTGGTTTTTGTTTTTTGAATTTGTTATGCCCATTTGAATCTTAGCTAGTCAAATCCTAGGTTTGAATATATATGTCTAGACCTTGTATATCAACTTGAATGCTTACTATACATATGACATAAGAATGTTATGTGCTTTGGTTTTTCATTCTTTTCATTTTTTCTGAATTTTTAGGGCCATTTGAATCTTGGTCAAATCCTTGGTTTGACCAAGATTTAAACAAATTTAAAACATGAAAATGAAAAGGGAAGTCTGTATCCTTCTTAGTCACTCTAAAATGAAGCTTTTGGGATGTTCTTTAAATTTCAATGTTTGAAACCCAAAACGACTTCCCTTCATGCTAGACTTCATAAGATCGACAGGGGGTAGATACATGATTTGTCTGGTTTGGATATATCTAGACCTTGTTTATCAACTTGATTGCTTACGATATGACATAAGAAGACTATGTGATTTGGTTTTTCATTTTTCTGATTTTTTTGAATTTTGTGCCCACCCATTTGTATCTTCGTCAAATCCTAGGTTTGACCAAGATAATTTAAACAAGTTTAAAACATGAAAATGTAAAGGGAAGCATGTATCCTTCTTAGTCACTCTAAAATGAAGCTTTTGGGAGGTTTTTGAAATTTCGATGTTTGAAACCCAAAACCACTTCTCTTCATGCTTGACTTCATAAGACAGAGTTTAGGGGTTAGGGGTATAGATACATGATTTGTCTGGTTTGAATATGTCTAGACCTTGTTTATCAACTTGAATGCTTACTATATGACATAAGAAGACTATGTGATTTGGTTTTTCATTTTTCTGTTTTTTAATTATTTTTCTGCCCATTTGAATCTTGGTCAAATCCTAGGTTTGAACAAGATTTAGACAAGTTTAACACGTGAAATTAAACGAATAAGTAAGCATTGATCCTTCTTAGTCACTCCAAAATGTACCAATTGATAGTGTTAACTTTGCTTCATGGAAAAAATAATGTCATGTAAATGAGTTAACTTGGATTTCCTACCCTTGAATCCATAGGAAACTTTGTTCTAATGCACTATTATAATCAACCGAGTTTTTACACCAACAGGTCTGTCACTTACGTGTGGTGCCCACGCGTGAGGTCCCACACTTGAGTGAGCACAAGTCACGTGCAATAGGTACGCCAACTCCCAGCCATCTTCTTTGTCAAGAGAAGACGCATCAGGATGCGTATTGGAAGTCTGTGGGTCCTTCTGGATCCTTCGGTTGTCCCTCTCACACAAAAAAAAACAAATCTCTCTCATTCTCGGCCTCGCTCGACTCTCGCTCGCTCGCTCGCTCGCACCTCCTGCGCACTGACAAACCCTGCACAACAGTCAACATCATCATCATCACCCGAAAAAGGGAAGACACCATAATGCTCTGCCTTTTTTCTCTCCTTCCGAGTGATCCCTCTTCCTCCGAGTTTCACTCGACGGGCAAACGCACATCTGCAGCATAGTAATAATAAAAAGGTAGAAAAATCGATATACGAATCTATAATTAAATAGGTTAAACTAGGGTTTTGCCCTGTACTACAGATCAAGGTTCAAAAAAATCCAACTACGGGGTTCGAACAACACGATTCTAATCCAAGAACTTTTTCGACCTCATCCAAGTGGCCTCAAACTATAGGGTTAGCATCTAGTGCAGTATGTGTGAAAATGTATGCACTATGTGTGCTATAACTTGTATGTCTTTCAAATTTGAACCAACTTTGAATAAGTTTGAAATATTTGAAATGGGGCTTTTGGCTTAAACGTTTGAAACTCAAAACGATTCTCTTCATGCTAGACTTCATAAGACCGAGTTTAGGGTTAGGGGTAGATACATGATTTGTCTGGTTTGAATATGTCTAAACCTTGTTTATCAACTTTAATGCTAACTTCTCAGTCACTCTAAAATGAAGTTTTTGGAGGTTTTTGAAATTTCCATCTTTGAAACCCAAAACCACTTCTCTTCATGCTTGACTTCATAAGAAAAAGTTTAGGGTTAGGGGGTATAGATACATGATTTGTATGGTTTGAATATGTCCAAACCTTGTTTATCAACTTGAATATGCTTACTATATGACATAAGAAGACTATGTACTTTGGTTTTTAAATTTTCTGACTTTTTTAATTTTCTGCGCATTTGAATCATATCTTGGTCAAATCCTAGGTTTCACCAAGATTTAGACAAGTTTAACACGTGAAAACGAGTAAGTAAGCATGGATCCTTCTTAGTCACTCTAAAATGAAGCTTTTGGGATGTTCTTGAAATTTCCATGTTTGAAACCCAAAACCACTTCTCTTCATGATTGACTTCCATAAGATCGACAGATCAGTTTAGGGTTAGGGGTAGATATATACATGATTTTTTGGTTTGAATATGTCTAGACCTTGTTTATCAACTTGAATGCTTACTATACATATGACATAAGAATGCTATGTGTGCTTTGGTTTTTCATTCTCTTTTTGATTTTTTTCTAAATTTTTAGGCCCATTTGAATCTTGGTCAAATCCTTGGTTTGACCAAGATTTAAACAAGTTTAAAACATGAAAATGAAAAGGGAAGTCAGTATCCTTCGTAGTCACTCTAAAATGGAGAAGCTTTTGGGATGTTCTTGTAATTTCTATGTTTGAAACCGAAAACGAGTTCCCTTCACATGCTAGTAGACTAGCTTCATAAGATCGACAGGCCGGGGGTAGATACATGATTTGTCTGGTTTGGATATATCTAGACCTTGTTTATCAACTTTAATGCTTACTATATGACATATATAAGAAAACTATTGCTTTGGTTTTTCCTTTTTCTGTTTTTTATTTATTTTGATGCCCATTTGAATCATGTCGAATCCTAGGTTTGACCAAGATAATTTAAACAAGTTTAAAACATGAAAATGAAAAGGGAAGCATGTATCCTTCTTAGTCACTCTAAAATGAAGCTTTTGGGAGGTTTTTGAAATTTCGATGTTTGAAACCCAAAACCACTTCTCTTCACATGCTTGACTTCATAAGACAGAGTTTAGGGGTTAGGGGTATAGATACATGATTTGTCTGGTTGAATATGTCTAGACCTTGTTTATCAACTTTAATGCTTACTATATGACATAAGAAAACTATTGCTTTGGTTTTTCTTTTTCTGATTTTTTTGAATTTTGATGCCCATTTGAATCTTGTCAAATTCTAGGTTTGACCAAGATTTAAACAAGTTTAAAACATGAAAATGAAAAGGGAAGCATGCAACCTTCTCAGTCACTCTAAAATGAAGTTTTTGGGAGGTTTTTGATATTTCCATGTTTGAAACCCGAAACCACTTCTCTTCATGCTTGACTTCATAAGACAGAGTTTAGGGTTAGGGGTAGATACATGATTTGTGTATGGGTTGAATATGTCCAAACCTTGTTTATCAACTTGAATATGCTTATGTGCTTTGGTTTTTTATTTTTCTGATTTTTTTGAATTTTATGCCCATAAATCTTGGTCAAATCCTAGGTTTGACCAGGATTTAAACAAGTTTAAAACATGAAATGAAAAGATAAGCCTGGATCCTTCTTAGTCACTCTAAAATGAAGCTTTTGGGAGGTTCTTGAAATTTCCATATTTGAAACCCAAAACCACTTCTCTACATGATTGACTTCATAAGACATAGTTTAATTAGAGTTTTAGGGGTAGATATATACATGATTTTTCTGGTTTGAATATATATGTCTAGACCTTGTTTATCAACTTGAATGCATGCTTACTATACATATGACATAAGAATGCTATATATGTGCTTTGGTTTTTCATTCTTTTGATTTTTTTCTGAATTTTTAGGGCCATTTGAATCTTGCATGGTTAAACTTGGGTTTTGCCCAGTTCTAAAGATCAAGGGTTCAAAAAAATCCAACTACGGGGTTCGAACAACACGATTCTAATCCAAGAATTTTTTCGACCTCATCCAAATGGCCTCAAACTATAGGGTTAGCATCTAGTGCAGTATGTGTGAAAATGTATGCACTATGTGTGCTATAACTTGTATGTCTTTCAAATTAAGTTGATAAACAAGGTCTAGACATATTCAAACCAGAATATTATACTGCATTAGTACAAAAAGTTTCCTATGGATTCATCAAGGGTAGTAAAGCCAAGTTAACTCATTGTCATGACTAAGAAGGATCCATGCTTACTTTTTCATTTTCATGTTTTAAACTTGTTTAAATCTTGGTCAAACCTAGGATTTGACCAAGATTCAAATGGTCATAAAAAATCAAACAAAATCAAGAAAATCAAAAACCAAACCACATAGTCTTCTTATGTAATATACTAAGCATTCAAGTTGATCAACGAAGTCTAGACATATTCAAACCAGAAAAATCATGTATCTACCCCCTAACCCTAAACGTTGTCTTATGAAGTCAAGCATGAAGAGAAGAAGTGGTTTTGGGTTTCAAACATGGAAATTTCAAAAACCCACCCAAAAGCTTCATTTTGGAGTGACTAAGAAGGATCCAAGCTTACTTTTTCATTTTCATGTTTCAAACTTGTTTAAATCTTTGTCAAACCTAGGATTTGACCAAGATTCAAATGGGCATAAAAATTCAAAAAAGAAATCAAAAAAATGAAACACCAAAGCACATAAACTTCTTATGTCATATAGTAATTAAGCATTCATGTTGATCAACAAAGTCTATATATATTTAAACAATAAAAATCATGTATATATACCCCCAAACCCAAAACCACTTCTCTTCACATGCTTGACTTCATAAGACAGAGTTTAGGGGTTAGGGGTATAGATACATGATTTGTCTGGTTTGAATATGTCTAGACCTTGTTTATCAACTTGAATGCTTACTATGTGATTTGGTTTTTCATTTTTCTGTTTTTTAATTATTTTTCTGCCCATTTGAATCTTGGTCAAATCCTAGGTTTGAACAAGATTTAGACAAGTTTAACACGTGAAATTAAACGAATAAGTAAGCATTGATCCTTCTTAGTCACTCCAAAATGTACCAATTGATAGTGTTAACTTTGCTTCATGGAAAAAATAATGTCATGTAAATGAGTTAACTTGGATTTCCTACCCTTGAATCCATAGGAAACTTTGTTCTAATGCACTATAATAATCAACCGAGTTTTTACACCAACAGGTCTGTCACTTACGTGTGGTGCCCACGCGTGAGGTCCCACACTTGAGTGAGCACAAGTCACGTGCAATAGGTACGCCAACTCCCAGCCATCTTCTTTGTCAAGAGAAGACGCATCAGGATGCGTATTGGAAGTCTGTGGGTCCTTCTGGATCCTTCGGTTGTCCCTCTCACACAAAAAAAACAAATCTCTCTCATTCTCGGCCTCGCTCGACTCGCTCGCTCGCTCGCTCGCTCGCACCTCCTGCGCACTGACAAACCCTGCACAACAGTCAACATCACCAGAAAAAGAATATACACCATCAATAAGAGGGGCCCCGTGACTGCTCTCCCTTCTTCTCCTTCCGAGTGATTCCTCTTCCTCCGAGTTTCACTCGACGGGCAAACACACATGTGCTGCATAGTAATAATAAAAAAGTAAAAGAATCGACTACGAATCTATTATTAAATAGGTTATAAACTAGGGTTTTCCCCAGTACTACAGATCAAGTTGAAAAAAAAATCCAACTACGGGGTTTGATTTTGGCCTACAAATAAAAAATTAAATAAGTTGAACTAGTATTCCTCTAAAAAATCATTTTGGTTTGCATTGTTTGATAATTTTCATAGCTAGAGTGCATCACAATTTTTTGATTTCATGCTTTGCTTTGCCAATTTTGATTTTTTCTAACCACCTTCTCTTTGATTTCAAATTTAGGTCAAACTATCGGTGCCTACTATGTGTTCTACTTGAATTGGATGCAGCATGCGCACATGATATGTTTTGCCATTGTTTTGGGCTTCCACACATCTTGGGGCATCCAAGTATTTAAGTTACCTTGTTTTTTAATTGTAATTCATGTACCCTTTCCTCCCAATTAAATTTTGGTTTTACATTTTTAATTTTTTTAAATTTTTATGCCCATTCTGATGTCATATAGTTAGCATTTAAGTTGATAAACAAGGTCTGGACATATTCAAACCAAAAAATCATGTATCTACCCCCTAACGCTAAACTCTGTCATATGAAGTCAAGCATATGAAGAGAAGTGGTTTTGGGTTTCAAACATGGAAATTTCCATGCTTGAAACCAAAAACCACTTCTCTTCATGCATGCTTGACTTCATAAGACAGAGTTTAGGGTTAGGTGGTAGATACATGATTTTCCTGGTTTGAATATGTTTAGACCTTGTTTATCAAATTAATTGAATGCTTACTATATAACATAAGAGAAGACCTTGTTTTTTTTGAATTTTTATACCCATTCGAATCTTTGTCAAATCCTTGGTTCCACCAAGATTTGAATAAGTTAAAAACATGAATATGAAAAAGTAAGCATGTATGCTTCTTAGTCACTTCAAAATGAAGCTCTTGGGAGGGTTTTTGAATTTCCATGTTCGAAACCAAAAACCACAATGCTTGACTTCATGAAACAAAGTTTAGGGTTATGGGTAGATACATGCATGATTTTTCTTGTTTGAATATGTCTAGAACTTGTTTATCAACTTAATTGAATGCCTACTATATAACATAAGAAGACCTTTTTTGTATTTTTTAAATTTTTATACCCATTTGAATCTTGGTCAAATCCTAGGTTTCACCAAGATTTGAATAAGTTTAAAACATGAATATGAAAAAGTAAGCATGCATGTATGCTTCTTAATTAATCACTTCGAAATGAAGCTCTTGGGAGGGTTTTTGAAATTTCCATGTTTGAAACCAAAAACCACATATCTTCATGCATGCGCTTGACTTCATGAGACAGAGTTTAGTGTTAGGGGGTAGATACATGATTTCTCTCGTTTGAATATGTTTGAAACCAAAAACCACATATCTCTGGTTTGCCCGCACTTAGAAATGATATTTGCATCACTTATCATATGTTTGCCCATTTGAATCTTGTCAAATCCTAGATTTGACCAAGATAATTTAAACAAGTTTAAAACATGAAAATGAAAAGGCAAGCTTGTATCCTTCTTAGTCACTCTAAAATGAAGTTTGGGGAGGTTTTTGAAATTTCCATGCTTGAAACCAAAAAACCACTTCTCTTCATGCTTGACTTCATAAAGACAGAGTTTTTGGGGATATATAGGGGTAGATACATGATTTTTCTGGTTTGATATGTCTAGACCTTGTTTATCAACTTAATTGAATGCTTACTATATGACATAAGAAGACTATGTGCCTTGATTTTACATTTTTTTAAATTATGCCCATTTGAATCTTGGTCAAATCCTAGGTTTGACCATGATTTAAACAAGTTTAAAACATGAATATGAAAATTAAGCATGTATCCTTCGTAGTCACTCCAAAATGAAGCTCTTGAGAGGGTTTTTGAAATTTCCATGTTTGAAACCAAAAAACCACGTACTTCTCTTCATGCATGCTTGACTTCATAAGACAGAGTTTAGGGCTAGGGTAGCTAGATACATGATGTTTCTGGTTTGAATATGTCTAGACCTTGTTTATCAACTTAATTGAATGCTTACTATATGACATAAGAAGACTACGTGCCTTGGTTTTTCATTTATTTTCATTTATTTTGAATTTTTATGCCCATTTGAATCTTGGTCAAATCCTAGGTTTGACCATGATTTAAACTAGTTTAAAACATAAATATGAAAAATTAAGTATCTATCCTTCTTAGCCACTCCAAAATGAAGCTCTTGGGAGGGTTTTTGAAATTTCCATGATTGAAACCAAAAACCACTTCTCTTCATGCTTGACTTCATAAGTCAGGGTTTAGGGATATATATATATATAGGGGGTACATGCATGATTTTTCTGGTTGGAATATGTCTAGAACTTGTTTTTCAACTTGAGCTTATCTAGAGCTTGTTTTTAAATTTTTTATACCCATTTGATTCTTCATCAAATCCTAGGTTTGTTGACCTAGATTTGAACAAGTTTAAAACATGAATATGAAAAGGTAAGCATGTATGCTTCTTAATTAGTCACTCCAAAATGAAGCTCTTGGGAGGGTTTTTGAAATTTCCATGATTTAAACCAAAAACCACTTCTCTTCGTGCTTGACTTCATAAGTTAGGGTTTAGGGATATATAGGGGGTAGATACATCATGATTTTTCTGGTTTGAATATGTCTAGAGCTTGTTTATCAACTTAATTGAATGCTTACTATATGACATAAGAAGACTATGTGCCTTGATATTTCATTTTTTTTAATTATGCCCTTTTGAATATTGGTCAAAACCTAGGTTTGACAAAGATTTAAAAAAGATTAAAACATGAAAATGAAAAAGTAAGCCTTGATCCTTCTTATTAACTCCAAAATGAAGGTTTTTGGGAGGGTTTTTGAAATATCCATGTTTGAAACCCAAAACCACTTCTCTTCGTGCAGAGTTTAGGGTTAGGGGTAGCTAGCTAGACACCTGAATTTTCTGGTTTGATATGTCTAGACCTTGTTTATCAACTTAATTGAATGCTTACTATATGACATAAGAAGACTATGTGCCTTGATTTTACATTTTTTTAAAATTATGCCCATTTGAATCTTGGTCAAATCCTAGGTTTGACCATGATTTAAACAAGTTTGTTTATCAACTTGAATGCTTGCTATATGACATCAGAAGACTATGTGTTTGGTTTTTGTTTTTTGAATTTGTTATGCCCATTTGAATCTTAGCTAGTCAAATCCTAGGTTTGAATATATATGTCTAGACCTTGTATATCAACTTGAATGCTTACTATACATATGACATAAGAATGTTATGTGCTTTGGTTTTTCATTCTTTTCATTTTTTCTGAATTTTTAGGGCCATTTGAATCTTGGTCAAATCCTTGGTTTGACCAAGATTTAAACAAATTTAAAACATGAAAATGAAAAGGGAAGTCTGTATCCTTCTTAGTCACTCTAAAATGAAGCTTTTGGGATGTTCTTTAAATTTCAATGTTTGAAACCCAAAACGACTTCCCTTCATGCTAGACTTCATAAGATCGACAGGGGGTAGATACATGATTTGTCTGGTTTGGATATATCTAGACCTTGTTTATCAACTTGATTGCTTACGATATGACATAAGAAGACTATGTGATTTGGTTTTTCATTTTTCTGATTTTTTTGAATTTTGTGCCCACCCATTTGTATCTTCGTCAAATCCTAGGTTTGACCAAGATAATTTAAACAAGTTTAAAACATGAAAATGTAAAGGGAAGCATGTATCCTTCTTAGTCACTCTAAAATGAAGCTTTTGGGAGGTTTTTGAAATTTCGATGTTTGAAACCCAAAACCACTTCTCTTCATGCTTGACTTCATAAGACAGAGTTTAGGGGTTAGGGGTATAGATACATGATTTGTCTGGTTTGAATATGTCTAGACCTTGTTTATCAACTTGAATGCTTACTATATGACATAAGAAGACTATGTGATTTGGTTTTTCATTTTTCTGTTTTTTAATTATTTTTCTGCCCATTTGAATCTTGGTCAAATCCTAGGTTTGAACAAGATTTAGACAAGTTTAACACGTGAAATTAAACGAATAAGTAAGCATTGATCCTTCTTAGTCACTCCAAAATGTACCAATTGATAGTGTTAACTTTGCTTCATGGAAAAAATAATGTCATGTAAATGAGTTAACTTGGATTTCCTACCCTTGAATCCATAGGAAACTTTGTTCTAATGCACTATTATAATCAACCGAGTTTTTACACCAACAGGTCTGTCACTTACGTGTGGTGCCCACGCGTGAGGTCCCACACTTGAGTGAGCACAAGTCACGTGCAATAGGTACGCCAACTCCCAGCCATCTTCTTTGTCAAGAGAAGACGCATCAGGATGCGTATTGGAAGTCTGTGGGTCCTTCTGGATCCTTCGGTTGTCCCTCTCACACAAAAAAAAACAAATCTCTCTCATTCTCGGCCTCGCTCGACTCGCTCGCTCGCTCGCTCGCTCGCACCTCCTGCGCACTGACAAACCCTGCACAACAGTCAACATCATCATCATCACCCGAAAAAGGGAAGACACCATAATGCTCTGCCTTTTTTCTCTCCTTCCGAGTGATCCCTCTTCCTCCGAGTTTCACTCGACGGGCAAACGCACATCTGCAGCATAGTAATAATAAAAAGGTAGAAAAATCGATATACGAATCTATAATTAAATAGGTTAAACTAGGGTTTTGCCCAGTACTACAGATCAAGGTTCAAAAAAATCCAACTACGGGGTTCGAACAACACGATTCTAATCCAAGAACTTTTTCGACCTCATCCAAGTGGCCTCAAACTATAGGGTTAGCATCTAGTGCAGTATGTGTGAAAATGTATGCACTATGTGTGCTATAACTTGTATGTCTTTCAAATTTGAACCAACTTTGAATAAGTTTGAAATATTTGAAATGGGGCTTTTGGCTTAAACGTTTGAAACTCAAAACGATTCTCTTCATGCTAGACTTCATAAGACCGAGTTTAGGGTTAGGGGTAGATACATGATTTGTCTGGTTTGAATATGTCTAAACCTTGTTTATCAACTTTAATGCTAACTTCTCAGTCACTCTAAAATGAAGTTTTTGGAGGTTTTTGAAATTTCCATCTTTGAAACCCAAAACCACTTCTCTTCATGCTTGACTTCATAAGAAAAAGTTTAGGGTTAGGGGGTATAGATACATGATTTGTATGGTTTGAATATGTCCAAACCTTGTTTATCAACTTGAATATGCTTACTATATGACATAAGAAGACTATGTACTTTGGTTTTTAAATTTTCTGACTTTTTTAATTTTCTGCGCATTTGAATCATATCTTGGTCAAATCCTAGGTTTCACCAAGATTTAGACAAGTTTAACACGTGAAAACGAGTAAGTAAGCATGGATCCTTCTTAGTCACTCTAAAATGAAGCTTTTGGGATGTTCTTGAAATTTCCATGTTTGAAACCCAAAACCACTTCTCTTCATGATTGACTTCCATAAGATCGACAGATCAGTTTAGGGTTAGGGGTAGATATATACATGATTTTTTGGTTTGAATATGTCTAGACCTTGTTTATCAACTTGAATGCTTACTATACATATGACATAAGAATGCTATGTGTGCTTTGGTTTTTCATTCTCTTTTTGATTTTTTTCTAAATTTTTAGGCCCATTTGAATCTTGGTCAAATCCTTGGTTTGACCAAGATTTAAACAAGTTTAAAACATGAAAATGAAAAGGGAAGTCAGTATCCTTCGTAGTCACTCTAAAATGGAGAAGCTTTTGGGATGTTCTTGTAATTTCTATGTTTGAAACCGAAAACGAGTTCCCTTCACATGCTAGTAGACTAGCTTCATAAGATCGACAGGCCGGGGGTAGATACATGATTTGTCTGGTTTGGATATATCTAGACCTTGTTTATCAACTTTAATGCTTACTATATGACATATATAAGAAAACTATTGCTTTGGTTTTTCCTTTTTCTGTTTTTTATTTATTTTGATGCCCATTTGAATCATGTCGAATCCTAGGTTTGACCAAGATAATTTAAACAAGTTTAAAACATGAAAATGAAAAGGGAAGCATGTATCCTTCTTAGTCACTCTAAAATGAAGCTTTTGGGAGGTTTTTGAAATTTCGATGTTTGAAACCCAAAACCACTTCTCTTCACATGCTTGACTTCATAAGACAGAGTTTAGGGGTTAGGGGTATAGATACATGATTTGTCTGGTTGAATATGTCTAGACCTTGTTTATCAACTTTAATGCTTACTATATGACATAAGAAAACTATTGCTTTGGTTTTTCTTTTTCTGATTTTTTTGAATTTTGATGCCCATTTGAATCTTGTCAAATTCTAGGTTTGACCAAGATTTAAACAAGTTTAAAACATGAAAATGAAAAGGGAAGCATGCAACCTTCTCAGTCACTCTAAAATGAAGTTTTTGGGAGGTTTTTGATATTTCCATGTTTGAAACCCGAAACCACTTCTCTTCATGCTTGACTTCATAAGACAGAGTTTAGGGTTAGGGGTAGATACATGATTTGTGTATGGGTTGAATATGTCCAAACCTTGTTTATCAACTTGAATATGCTTATGTGCTTTGGTTTTTTATTTTTCTGATTTTTTTGAATTTTATGCCCATAAATCTTGGTCAAATCCTAGGTTTGACCAGGATTTAAACAAGTTTAAAACATGAAATGAAAAGATAAGCCTGGATCCTTCTTAGTCACTCTAAAATGAAGCTTTTGGGAGGTTCTTGAAATTTCCATATTTGAAACCCAAAACCACTTCTCTACATGATTGACTTCATAAGACATAGTTTAATTAGAGTTTTAGGGGTAGATATATACATGATTTTTCTGGTTTGAATATATATGTCTAGACCTTGTTTATCAACTTGAATGCATGCTTACTATACATATGACATAAGAATGCTATATATGTGCTTTGGTTTTTCATTCTTTTGATTTTTTTCTGAATTTTTAGGGCCATTTGAATCTTGCATGGTTAAACTTGGGTTTTGCCCAGTTCTAAAGATCAAGGGTTCAAAAAAATCCAACTACGGGGTTCGAACAACACGATTCTAATCCAAGAATTTTTTCGACCTCATCCAAATGGCCTCAAACTATAGGGTTAGCATCTAGTGCAGTATGTGTGAAAATGTATGCACTATGTGTGCTATAACTTGTATGTCTTTCAAATTAAGTTGATAAACAAGGTCTAGACATATTCAAACCAGAATATTATACTGCATTAGTACAAAAAGTTTCCTATGGATTCATCAAGGGTAGTAAAGCCAAGTTAACTCATTGTCATGACTAAGAAGGATCCATGCTTACTTTTTCATTTTCATGTTTTAAACTTGTTTAAATCTTGGTCAAACCTAGGATTTGACCAAGATTCAAATGGTCATAAAAAATCAAACAAAATCAAGAAAATCAAAAACCAAACCACATAGTCTTCTTATGTAATATACTAAGCATTCAAGTTGATCAACGAAGTCTAGACATATTCAAACCAGAAAAATCATGTATCTACCCCCTAACCCTAAACGTTGTCTTATGAAGTCAAGCATGAAGAGAAGAAGTGGTTTTGGGTTTCAAACATGGAAATTTCAAAAACCCACCCAAAAGCTTCATTTTGGAGTGACTAAGAAGGATCCAAGCTTACTTTTTCATTTTCATGTTTCAAACTTGTTTAAATCTTTGTCAAACCTAGGATTTGACCAAGATTCAAATGGGCATAAAAATTCAAAAAAGAAATCAAAAAAATGAAACACCAAAGCACATAAACTTCTTATGTCATATAGTAATTAAGCATTCATGTTGATCAACAAAGTCTATATATATTTAAACAATAAAAATCATGTATATATACCCCCAAACCCAAAACCACTTCTCTTCACATGCTTGACTTCATAAGACAGAGTTTAGGGGTTAGGGGTATAGATACATGATTTGTCTGGTTTGAATATGTCTAGACCTTGTTTATCAACTTGAATGCTTACTATGTGATTTGGTTTTTCATTTTTCTGTTTTTTAATTATTTTTCTGCCCATTTGAATCTTGGTCAAATCCTAGGTTTGAACAAGATTTAGACAAGTTTAACACGTGAAATTAAACGAATAAGTAAGCATTGATCCTTCTTAGTCACTCCAAAATGTACCAATTGATAGTGTTAACTTTGCTTCATGGAAAAAATAATGTCATGTAAATGAGTTAACTTGGATTTCCTACCCTTGAATCCATAGGAAACTTTGTTCTAATGCACTATAATAATCAACCGAGTTTTTACACCAACAGGTCTGTCACTTACGTGTGGTGCCCACGCGTGAGGTCCCACACTTGAGTGAGCACAAGTCACGTGCAATAGGTACGCCAACTCCCAGCCATCTTCTTTGTCAAGAGAAGACGCATCAGGATGCGTATTGGAAGTCTGTGGGTCCTTCTGGATCCTTCGGTTGTCCCTCTCACACAAAAAAAAACAAATCTCTCTCATTCTCGGCCTCGCTCGACTCGCTCGCTCGCTCGCTCGCACCTCCTGCGCACTGACAAACCCTGCACAACAGTCAACATCACCAGAAAAAGAATATACACCATCAATAAGAGGGGCCCCGTGACTGCTCTCCCTTCTTCTCCTTCCGAGTGATTCCTCTTCCTCCGAGTTTCACTCGACGGGCAAACACACATGTGCTGCATAGTAATAATAAAAAAGTAAAAGAATCGACTACGAATCTATTATTAAATAGGTTATAAACTAGGGTTTTCCCCAGTACTACAGATCAAGTTGAAAAAAAAATCCAACTACGGGGTTTGATTTTGGCCTACAAATAAAAAATTAAATAAGTTGAACTAGTATTCCTCTAAAAAATCATTTTGGTTTGCATTGTTTGATAATTTTCATAGCTAGAGTGCATCACAATTTTTTGATTTCATGCTTTGCTTTGCCAATTTTGATTTTTTCTAACCACCTTCTCTTTGATTTCAAATTTAGGTCAAACTATCGGTGCCTACTATGTGTTCTACTTGAATTGGATGCAGCATGCGCACATGATATGTTTTGCCATTGTTTTGGGCTTCCACACATCTTGGGGCATCCAAGTATTTAAGTTACCTTGTTTTTTAATTGTAATTCATGTACCCTTTCCTCCCAATTAAATTTTGGTTTTACATTTTTAATTTTTTTAAATTTTTATGCCCATTCTGATGTCATATAGTTAGCATTTAAGTTGATAAACAAGGTCTGGACATATTCAAACCAAAAAATCATGTATCTACCCCCTAACGCTAAACTCTGTCATATGAAGTCAAGCATATGAAGAGAAGTGGTTTTGGGTTTCAAACATGGAAATTTCCATGCTTGAAACCAAAAACCACTTCTCTTCATGCATGCTTGACTTCATAAGACAGAGTTTAGGGTTAGGTGGTAGATACATGATTTTCCTGGTTTGAATATGTTTAGACCTTGTTTATCAAATTAATTGAATGCTTACTATATAACATAAGAGAAGACCTTGTTTTTTTTGAATTTTTATACCCATTCGAATCTTTGTCAAATCCTTGGTTCCACCAAGATTTGAATAAGTTAAAAACATGAATATGAAAAAGTAAGCATGTATGCTTCTTAGTCACTTCAAAATGAAGCTCTTGGGAGGGTTTTTGAATTTCCATGTTCGAAACCAAAAACCACAATGCTTGACTTCATGAAACAAAGTTTAGGGTTATGGGTAGATACATGCATGATTTTTCTTGTTTGAATATGTCTAGAACTTGTTTATCAACTTAATTGAATGCCTACTATATAACATAAGAAGACCTTTTTTGTATTTTTTAAATTTTTATACCCATTTGAATCTTGGTCAAATCCTAGGTTTCACCAAGATTTGAATAAGTTTAAAACATGAATATGAAAAAGTAAGCATGCATGTATGCTTCTTAATTAATCACTTCGAAATGAAGCTCTTGGGAGGGTTTTTGAAATTTCCATGTTTGAAACCAAAAACCACATATCTTCATGCATGCGCTTGACTTCATGAGACAGAGTTTAGTGTTAGGGGGTAGATACATGATTTCTCTCGTTTGAATATGTTTGAAACCAAAAACCACATATCTCTGGTTTGCCCGCACTTAGAAATGATATTTGCATCACTTATCATATGTTTGCCCATTTGAATCTTGTCAAATCCTAGATTTGACCAAGATAATTTAAACAAGTTTAAAACATGAAAATGAAAAGGCAAGCTTGTATCCTTCTTAGTCACTCTAAAATGAAGTTTGGGGAGGTTTTTGAAATTTCCATGCTTGAAACCAAAAAACCACTTCTCTTCATGCTTGACTTCATAAAGACAGAGTTTTTGGGGATATATAGGGGTAGATACATGATTTTTCTGGTTTGATATGTCTAGACCTTGTTTATCAACTTAATTGAATGCTTACTATATGACATAAGAAGACTATGTGCCTTGATTTTACATTTTTTTAAATTATGCCCATTTGAATCTTGGTCAAATCCTAGGTTTGACCATGATTTAAACAAGTTTAAAACATGAATATGAAAATTAAGCATGTATCCTTCGTAGTCACTCCAAAATGAAGCTCTTGAGAGGGTTTTTGAAATTTCCATGTTTGAAACCAAAAAACCACGTACTTCTCTTCATGCATGCTTGACTTCATAAGACAGAGTTTAGGGCTAGGGTAGCTAGATACATGATGTTTCTGGTTTGAATATGTCTAGACCTTGTTTATCAACTTAATTGAATGCTTACTATATGACATAAGAAGACTACGTGCCTTGGTTTTTCATTTATTTTCATTTATTTTGAATTTTTATGCCCATTTGAATCTTGGTCAAATCCTAGGTTTGACCATGATTTAAACTAGTTTAAAACATAAATATGAAAAATTAAGTATCTATCCTTCTTAGCCACTCCAAAATGAAGCTCTTGGGAGGGTTTTTGAAATTTCCATGATTGAAACCAAAAACCACTTCTCTTCATGCTTGACTTCATAAGTCAGGGTTTAGGGATATATATATATATAGGGGGTACATGCATGATTTTTCTGGTTGGAATATGTCTAGAACTTGTTTTTCAACTTGAGCTTATCTAGAGCTTGTTTTTAAATTTTTTATACCCATTTGATTCTTCATCAAATCCTAGGTTTGTTGACCTAGATTTGAACAAGTTTAAAACATGAATATGAAAAGGTAAGCATGTATGCTTCTTAATTAGTCACTCCAAAATGAAGCTCTTGGGAGGGTTTTTGAAATTTCCATGATTTAAACCAAAAACCACTTCTCTTCGTGCTTGACTTCATAAGTTAGGGTTTAGGGATATATAGGGGGTAGATACATCATGATTTTTCTGGTTTGAATATGTCTAGAGCTTGTTTATCAACTTAATTGAATGCTTACTATATGACATAAGAAGACTATGTGCCTTGATATTTCATTTTTTTTAATTATGCCCTTTTGAATATTGGTCAAAACCTAGGTTTGACAAAGATTTAAAAAAGATTAAAACATGAAAATGAAAAAGTAAGCCTTGATCCTTCTTATTAACTCCAAAATGAAGGTTTTTGGGAGGGTTTTTGAAATATCCATGTTTGAAACCCAAAACCACTTCTCTTCGTGCAGAGTTTAGGGTTAGGGGTAGCTAGCTAGACACCTGAATTTTCTGGTTTGATATGTCTAGACCTTGTTTATCAACTTAATTGAATGCTTACTATATGACATAAGAAGACTATGTGCCTTGATTTTACATTTTTTTAAAAATTATGCCCATTTGAATCTTGGTCAAATCCTAGGTTTGACCATGATTTAAACAAGTTTGTTTATCAACTTGAATGCTTGCTATATGACATCAGAAGACTATGTGTTTGGTTTTTGTTTTTTGAATTTGTTATGCCCATTTGAATCTTAGCTAGTCAAATCCTAGGTTTGAATATATATGTCTAGACCTTGTATATCAACTTGAATGCTTACTATACATATGACATAAGAATGTTATGTGCTTTGGTTTTTCATTCTTTTCATTTTTTCTGAATTTTTAGGGCCATTTGAATCTTGGTCAAATCCTTGGTTTGACCAAGATTTAAACAAATTTAAAACATGAAAATGAAAAGGGAAGTCTGTATCCTTCTTAGTCACTCTAAAATGAAGCTTTTGGGATGTTCTTTAAATTTCAATGTTTGAAACCCAAAACGACTTCCCTTCATGCTAGACTTCATAAGATCGACAGGGGGTAGATACATGATTTGTCTGGTTTGGATATATCTAGACCTTGTTTATCAACTTGATTGCTTACGATATGACATAAGAAGACTATGTGATTTGGTTTTTCATTTTTCTGATTTTTTTGAATTTTGTGCCCACCCATTTGTATCTTCGTCAAATCCTAGGTTTGACCAAGATAATTTAAACAAGTTTAAAACATGAAAATGTAAAGGGAAGCATGTATCCTTCTTAGTCACTCTAAAATGAAGCTTTTGGGAGGTTTTTGAAATTTCGATGTTTGAAACCCAAAACCACTTCTCTTCATGCTTGACTTCATAAGACAGAGTTTAGGGGTTAGGGGTATAGATACATGATTTGTCTGGTTTGAATATGTCTAGACCTTGTTTATCAACTTGAATGCTTACTATATGACATAAGAAGACTATGTGATTTGGTTTTTCATTTTTCTGTTTTTTAATTATTTTTCTGCCCATTTGAATCTTGGTCAAATCCTAGGTTTGAACAAGATTTAGACAAGTTTAACACGTGAAATTAAACGAATAAGTAAGCATTGATCCTTCTTAGTCACTCCAAAATGTACCAATTGATAGTGTTAACTTTGCTTCATGGAAAAAATAATGTCATGTAAATGAGTTAACTTGGATTTCCTACCCTTGAATCCATAGGAAACTTTGTTCTAATGCACTATTATAATCAACCGAGTTTTTACACCAACAGGTCTGTCACTTACGTGTGGTGCCCACGCGTGAGGTCCCACACTTGAGTGAGCACAAGTCACGTGCAATAGGTACGCCAACTCCCAGCCATCTTCTTTGTCAAGAGAAGACGCATCAGGATGCGTATTGGAAGTCTGTGGGTCCTTCTGGATCCTTCGGTTGTCCCTCTCACACAAAAAAAAACAAATCTCTCTCATTCTCGGCCTCGCTCGACTCGCTCGCTCGCTCGCTCGCTCGCACCTCCTGCGCACTGACAAACCCTGCACAACAGTCAACATCATCATCATCACCCGAAAAAGGGAAGACACCATAATGCTCTGCCTTTTTTCTCTCCTTCCGAGTGATCCCTCTTCCTCCGAGTTTCACTCGACGGGCAAACGCACATCTGCAGCATAGTAATAATAAAAAGGTAGAAAAATCGATATACGAATCTATAATTAAATAGGTTAAACTAGGGTTTTGCCCAGTACTACAGATCAAGGTTCAAAAAAATCCAACTACGGGGTTCGAACAACACGATTCTAATCCAAGAACTTTTTCGACCTCATCCAAGTGGCCTCAAACTATAGGGTTAGCATCTAGTGCAGTATGTGTGAAAATGTATGCACTATGTGTGCTATAACTTGTATGTCTTTCAAATTTGAACCAACTTTGAATAAGTTTGAAATATTTGAAATGGGGCTTTTGGCTTAAACGTTTGAAACTCAAAACGATTCTCTTCATGCTAGACTTCATAAGACCGAGTTTAGGGTTAGGGGTAGATACATGATTTGTCTGGTTTGAATATGTCTAAACCTTGTTTATCAACTTTAATGCTAACTTCTCAGTCACTCTAAAATGAAGTTTTTGGAGGTTTTTGAAATTTCCATCTTTGAAACCCAAAACCACTTCTCTTCATGCTTGACTTCATAAGAAAAAGTTTAGGGTTAGGGGGTATAGATACATGATTTGTATGGTTTGAATATGTCCAAACCTTGTTTATCAACTTGAATATGCTTACTATATGACATAAGAAGACTATGTACTTTGGTTTTTAATTTTTCTGACTTTTTTAATTTTCTGCGCATTTGAATCATATCTTGGTCAAATCCTAGGTTTCACCAAGATTTAGACAAGTTTAACACGTGCAAACGAGTAAGTAAGCATGGATCCTTCTTAGTCACTCTAAAATGAAGCTTTTGGGATGTTCTTGAAATTTCCATGTTTGAAACCCAAAACCACTTCTCTTCATGATTGACTTCCATAAGATCGACAGATCAGTTTAGGGTTAGGGGTAGATATATACATGATTTTTTGGTTTGAATATGTCTAGACCTTGTTTATCAACTTGAATGCTTACTATACATATGACATAAGAATGCTATGTGCTTTGGTTTTTCATTCTCTTTTTGATTTTTTTCTAAATTTTTAGGCCCATTTGAATCTTGGTCAAATCCTTGGTTTGACCAAGATTTAAACAAGTTTAAAACATGTGCCTTGATTTTCCATTTTTTGTTTTTTCTGAATATTTATGCCCATTTGAATCTTGGTCAAATCCTAGGTTTGACCATGATTTAAACAAGTTTAATAAACATGAATATGAAATTTCCATGATTTATACCAAAAACCACTTCTCTTCATGCTTGACTTCATAAGTTAGGGTTTAGGGATATATAGGGGGTAGATTCATCATGATTTTTCTGGGTTGAATATGTCCATAGCTTGTTTATCAACTTAATTGAATGCTTACTATATGACATATATAAGAAGACTATGTGCCTTGATTTTTCATTTTTTTAAATTATGCCCATTTGAATCTTGGTCAAATCCTAGGTTTGAGCAAGATTTAAACAAGATTAAAACATGAAAATGAAAAATTAAGCCTTGATCCTTCTTATTCACTCCAAAATGAAGCTTTTGGGAGGGTTTTTGAGATATCCAGGTTTGAAACCCAAAACCACTTCTCTTCATGCATAGTTTAGGGTTAGGTGTAGATACATGAATTTTTGGTTTATAGTAAGCATTCAAGTTGATAAACAAGGTTTAGACATATTCAAACTAGAAAAATCATGTATATACCCCCTAAGGCTAAACTCTGTGATATATATGAAGTCAAGCATATAAGAGGAATGGTTTTGGGTTTCAAACATGGAAAATTCAAAAACCCTCCCAAAAGCTTCATTTTTTGAGTGAATAAGAAGGATCCAGGCTTACTTTTTCATTTTCATGTTACTGACTTGTTTAATTCTTGGTCAAACCTAGGATTTGACCAAGATTCAAATAGGCATAAAAATTCAATAAAGAATTCAAAAAATGAAAAACCAAAGCACATAATTAAGCTTCTTAAGTTATAGTAAGCATTCATGTTGATCAAGAGAGTCTATACATATTTAAACATTACAAATCATGTATATACCCCAACCCTAAACTCTGTCTAATGAAGTCAAGGACGAAGAGAAGTGGTTTTCGTTTTTTTTTGAATTTTTATGCCCATTTGAATCTTGGTCAAATCCTTGCAGGTTTGACCAATATTTAAACAAGTTTAAAACATGAAAATGAAAAGTAAGTGTGGATCCTTCTTATTCACTCCAAAATGAAGCTTTTGGGAGGTTTTTTTAAATTTTCCATGTTCGAAACCCAAAATGATATCTCTCCGTGCTTTACTTCATAAGACAAAGTTTAGGGGTAGGGGGTAGATACATGATTTTTCTGGTTTGAATATGTCTAGACCTTGTTTATCAACTTGAATGCTTATTATGTGACATCAAAAGACTATGTGTTTAGTTTTTTTTTGAATTTGTTATGCCCATTTGAATCTTGGTCAAATCCTAGGTTTGACCAAGATTTAAACCAGTTTAAAACATGAAAATGAAAAGTAAGCCTGGATTCTTCTTAGTCCCTCCAAAATGAAGCTTTTGGGAGGTTTTTTAAATTTCCATGTTTGAAACCCAAAACCACTCCTCTTAATGCTTGACTTCATAAGACAGAGTTTAGGGTTAGGGGCCAAGTATATACATGATTTTTCTTGTTTAAATATGTCTAGACTTTGTTTATCAACTTGAATGCTTACTATATGACATCAAAAGACTATGTGTTTGGTTTTGATTTTTTTGAATTTGTTATGTCCATTTGAATCTTGGTCAAATCCTAGGTTTGACCAAGATTTAAACCAATTTAAAACATGAAAATGAAAATGAAAGCCTGGATTCTTCTTAGTCACTCCAAAATGAAGCTTTTGGGAGTTTTTTCAATTTCCAATGTTTGAAACCCAAAACCACTTTTCTTCATGCTTGACTTCATAAGACAGAGTTTAGGGTTAGGGGGTATATACAATATTTTTCTGGTTTGAATATGTCTAGACTTCGTTGATCAACTGTAATGCTTACTATATGACATAAGAAGCTTATGTGCTTTGGTTTTTTTTTTGATTTCTTTTTTGAATTTTTATGCCCACTTGAATCCTGGTCAGATCCTTTGTTTGACCAAGATTTAAACAAGTTAAAACATGAAAATGAAAAAGTAAGCCTGGCTCCTTCTTAGTCATGAAAATGAGTTAACTTGGCTTTCCAACCCTTGAATCCATAGGAAACTTTGTACTAATGCAGTATAATAATCACTCGAGTTTTTACACCAACAGGTCTGTCACTTACGTGTGGTGCCCATGCGTGAGGTCCCAAACTTCAGTGAGCACAAGTCACATGCGGTAGGCAGGCAAAATACCCGATCAATCCGGGCGGTGGCTGTTAAGGACCCGATCGCATTTCTTGCTTTCAGACTGGGGTCTACCATGTAAGAAGTTTGTTCCTTTTGGATGCATCACTCGTATTTGCAAGTTTTTTGGGGGTCCCGCAAATTCAGGGTAGCATCATGCCCCCCTTCCCACGCCAACACAAACAGAGTTCAACACAACCTAATTAAGCAAGGTTCAACACAGACATAGTTCAACAACCCCTAATTAAGCTAATAGGTTCACCACAAACGCTGCTGAGCAGCAAACATAAACAGAGTTCAACAAAAGATGCTGCTTTTGAAGCAGTAGGAGAGACAAACATGCACAACAGTTACGGAGTATATTTACCATCTTCTTCCTGGTCCCGCTTCTTCTGCTTCTTGCTGCCCATACCTTTAATCTTTGGTGGCTTGGGCTTGGGAGGAGGCACACGACCGGTCTCGATAGCTTGGTTCAATTTCTTCCTTAGGAATAGCCCATATGCCATGTGGTTGGCTATGAAGCCGGATCGGTTAACAGTTTCCCCAACTTTGAGACAGCCGGACCCACCGGCTTCGGCATGCTGCAGGACGCTTCGAAAGTCAACCTTTATGCTCTTTGTGCAGAAGGGGCAGCTGTTCCTGGCACCAGTCCAGGGTTCACTCCAATACTTGTCGAACTTCCCCGCCTTAAGCTTGTTGAGAGTGGCCCTGGCCTTCCTATGACGCGACTCGACATCGCTGTCAACCTCATCAGTAGCAACCTGATACATGCCAAATAAACAGGTGAAGCAAATATGTAGCAGTTGCAACTAATAATGAATATGAATCTAAAAAGATTCTGACGCTAATTCAAAACCCTATAGCGCAAAAAAAAGAGGGAGAGACCATAGAGCAAATCGATACAGGGCTATGTTAAATAAGGGAGAGAGGTGAATCGGATGTGAAGCAAATATGTAGCAGTTGCAACTAATACTGAATATGAATCTAAAAAGATTCTGACGCTAATTCAAAACGCTATAGCGCAAAAAAAAGAGGGAGAGACCATAGCGCAAATCGATACAGGGCTATGTTGAATAAGGGAGAGAGGTGAATCGGAACATACTTCCTCCCCCTCGTCGACGATATTCTCGTCGAAGGTCGGCGGCGGCGGTTCAAAGATGAGTTCAACCTCGTCCTCGTCATCTAGGGGATGCTTCCCAAGAGAGTGGACCCATCTACCAACAGCATCAGATGCCGATGAGCGACCGATGGCCCGACCTTCGGCAATGGCCTCCGCTTCGTCTTTGGCATCCGCTGCGGCAATGATCGCCGCCGTTGCGGCCATGCGTGCTGCGGTCGCGGCTCTGCACGCCTCCTCTGCGGCTAAGGCCAGCCGCGCGGCTTTCGCTTTCGCTGCGTTGACGGCGTCGGTTGGGCTCTCCATCGGTGGAATGGGAAGGGGAAGTGAAGAGAGGGTTTTTTCCTAGTCCGTGGAGAGAGGGAGAAGTGTGGACGTGAAATGGATAACTGACGATATTTCAAGATTTGGGAGACATAGCACGAACCGGCAGATGACAGCGCGTGGGTGCATTACCTCATACTGCCTCTGTCCTAGAAAGAGCGTACGTGTGGGTTTTCAAGGCATATTAAGGATTTTATTATTACATTGGGAAACTGTCATCGACCATCACTTTCCTCTTCAACTTTTCCACCTCCAATGATCTAAATGCATGTAGTAAATAAGAAAACCATATTATGCTAAATACTACTACCTCCATCCCAAAGCGTAAGGCTTATATTATTTTTAGAAGCTCAAACTATGTCAAGGTAAACTAAGATTTTACCAAAAATCATTATCATGCAAAATACAAAATTAATATCAATACATAGACAACGATTTTTTTTGGTATGGTATCTACAAAATATTATATTAGTTGATAGATTGTTCTAAATTTTCGTCAACCTTTACTTGCTTTGACTCTTAAAAAAAGACTTAAGCTTTGTGATGGAGGTAGTACGTACTAGTCGTGAAGAAACTATATCCCTCGTGATGAGAAAGAAATATTTTTTACTACCACTCTTTTGTGGACAAATTTTGAAGTGCATTGCAAAACGAGAAGTACACTCTTTTATGGACAAATTTTAACTCTACACCCATTATTTCAGGATGGAGGGAGTATAACCCAACTTGTTTTTTTCTTCTGGGCACTACACTGCTTTTTCCCTGTGCAATGCTTGGTTCTACCCTTTTTCTCAATGTAATGGTCACTTTAAGTCATTTTTTCCCACACACATTTATTTTGTACTTCTCTACAGTGTTGACCGTGCTACTACTATTTGTGTTAGTGCGCCAAAAACAAAATGTTATTTTTTAAGTGCCAAATTAATCTAGGGCGTTGGTTGTGAATCGGTGAACAAAAAAGAGATAGCCCAAAAGAGGAACACACCAAGGTACAAAAACTAGTATATATGCATGTTTCTATGTACATATATATGACCCTGGGTTTGTAGATAAAAAAACATTCATATATGCGCTTACTATTAATATACATAAGTTTATGCTGATTCTCTTGGTTTAGGTATATATATGGTTAGGCATCACTACTAATTCAGAAAAAAACAAAAATGTAACTCTTCAAGTGAAGTCATTTTAAGTGACCTAACAACTAAAATTCATATATAGGATTTGTATAGGAATTATGTAGGATTTAGATCACATGTGAATTTTCCCCACACTAGTTGTTTGATTCATAGGAACATATCCTATAGGAATCTTGCAGTGCAAATCCTATAAGAATAAAACATTAGGTCATACCTCATGGAAAATTTCCTTTGGCACAATCAAACACAACTCATCTTCCTATATGATTCAACTAGCCATTAAATCTCAATCCTATGTTTTCCATATTTCTATGGTTTTCCCATCCTATGAATCAAAGGAGCCTTAGGGCTTATATCTTTTTTTAGAAAGGCAAACTATGTTAAGATTGGCCAAGTTTTACGAAAAACCTTTAACATGCAAAATACAAAGTTGAGTCATTTCGTTTGAATCGGAGGGAGTACATTTGACGTTATGGTACTATTTGACAGCTGCTTGGCACTGTATTTTTTTTCGAACCAAACTTCCCCCTTCATGAAGCTTTTATTTTAGCTTCAGTGACTTGATACATCCATATATCTAGACAAAGTTGAGTCAATTCATTTGAATCAGAGGGAGTACATTTGACTATATGGGTATTGTTTGACAACTGCTTGGCACTGTCTTCTTTTTTGAACCAAACTGCCCCCTTCACGAAGCTTTTATTTTGGGATAGAGCTTCACTGACTTGATACTTCCAAGTTTCACAGTGACTTGGTGCCACCATCCACCATCCATCTCAGATCCAATGTATGCGATCGACTTAGAATTTAAACTAAATAATTATTATAATTGCTCAGAAATATTTCAAGAACTTCCAGTTAATCGTGCATATTTCGATTTATATTTTGGTGAAGTTTCATTCGATTTGAATCAAAGGTTTGTGAGCAAATATATACTCCCTCCGGTTCATATTAATTGACTCTAATATGGATGTACTAGACACATTTTAGTTCTAGATACATCCATATTGAAGTCAATTAGGGCTCCTTTGATTCAAAGGATTTGCATAGGAATTGTGTAGGATTTGGTTCCTATGGGAAAAATTCCTATACATGTTGTTTGATTCATAGGAACATATCCTATAGGAAAAATTCCTATAGGAATCTTGTAGTGTAATTCCTATAGGAAAAAAGCATTAGCTCATACCTCATGGAAAAATTCCTTTGCTACAATCAAACAAACTTCATCTTCCTATAGGTTTCAAGTAGACATGTCATTCCAATCCTATACCTTTCCTATTCCTATGCTTTTCCTATCCTTTAAATCAAAGGAGCCCTTAATATGAATCAGAGGGAGTATTTAGTTTAAACTAGTGCTCGTATACGTAAAAAGCTCTTTAATCACAAGCTAATCGTCCGAGTGGGATGAAATATTCACAGATTTTAGAACAAGGCATCTACATTTTACTGGATTTTTTTCGTAATTTTTGTTTTTAGGTTCGAAATAAGAGATTAGTTTGGAACGTTGGATCTCAAATGGTTGGTAGATGGTGGCACCAAGTCACAATGAGATTTGGAGACTTCAAGTCACTGCAGCTCTGTCCTTTTATTTTGACAAACTGCAGAGCCGCTGGTGCATCTATGCTTGCGTACGGCCGACGCCGATTCTTAGCAAGGAAGTTCTTCCTATAAGTAGTAGTAGTATCCATACTCCACTCCAAGGCATGTATAAAAAAAAGAACCCATCCCGTTCTCGTTTTCCCGATCACTCTTCTCTGAAGATGGAGGAGGCCCTCTTCTTGTGCCCCCTCTGCCTGCTGCCCTTCAAACCCCCCATATCCAAGGTCGCTCCCTTCCGATTTCATTCTTAGGTTCACCTGTGAGAAATGTCAATGACAACTGATGCCACGTACGTTGTTCCGTGCAGTGCAAGGGCGGTCATATGGGCTGTCGGCGCTGCGTCGGCGAGCTTGCGCCGAACCCGTGCAAGAAGTGCGAGCAGCCGGCGTGGTTGCCGCCGTCGAATCGATCTGGGCCAAGATTGCCGCCGTCGAATCGATCTGGGGCAATGGTCAAGTGCGTCGGCTGCCAGAGCTTGGTCGCCTCCACGGAGTCCTACAAGCACTATATCGCGTGCCCGCATGGTCCGTGCGGCTGCACAGAGGCCATCAATACCGGCTGCAGCTTCACCGGCCCGCCGCGGGAGCTCCTGGTACACCTCCAAGCATCCCACTCCATCCCAGTGTTTACGTTCCAGTATGGCATACCCGCCTGGTGCATAGTTCGTCTTCCGGTACAACCGCGGGGACACCTGTTCATCGGCAGTGGGGAAGAAGACGGTAGCGTGTTCGCCATCACCGTTGGAGCGCTCGGCCCGACCACCATTGTGTCCTGTGTGTGCATCAGGTCGGCCGCGTGCTTGTTTCCGATGTACAAGGCGCAGCTGTTGGTGATTGGTCCGCCGGCGCCGGCGACGGCTGGGACCAGTGACCTCTCGACGGACACCTTGATGGCGGTAATCGAGCCGACGAGCTCCCCGACGCCTAGCTCGATCATGTTGCAGCAGCTCACTTCTTTCCTGGCGGTGCCGCCCCGTTACGCGAAGCAGAATGGAGGGCAGCGTGTGTTGCCTATCTGCGTTTGCATCAACAAGAAGGTTATACAATAATCTTCGTTTAGTCATACTGCAATGTAGTTACTCGAAGATCGGAGGGAGTAGTTTAGTTCGAAGTAGGGTTCGTTCGGATGTATTTTGGACTTGTATAGTAGTAGTACTACTACTCCAGAACTATTACTAGCTAGTTGGAGTGCTAGAATGCAGCTCGGAGTATTATAGTATTTTGGCAGTACTACTAGTTATGTATGTGACTGCAAATTCAAACTAAAATGGACTATTTCTTGCTAATGTTGTTCTTTTGGAGTCATCATTTTTTTCTGAACGTGTTAACTATGCTATTGTCTAAGGATTCGTTTAGATTTCTTTGGTTGAATTCATATTTCGTCTCTTCCTAATTTGGCAAAACTGCACTGTCATGGGCATTCTTACAAGGTCGCTGAAGTTTCAAAGTTTCTTAATGTATATTGCGTAGGGTGTACCCCCTTAACATGGATCTGTTGCATTTTTGGGTTGTATTTTTTTTGGCAATTTTCAGGACCATAAAATAGCACGCCTTCAGTTGAAATTTGAATTAGTGGCCGATACTAGCATGGAGTAGTGAAGTTTTTTTGTACTCCCTCGGTCCCACCAAAAGTGTCTCACCTTTGTTAAAATTTAGATGGATAGATGTATTTTTTTTACAAAGTTGAGACAACTTTGGTGGGACGGAGCCACGGAGTCGTAGTTGATGGCGAGAAGGTTGATGCCTTGCTAGGTTGGTGTACGTTGCAAAAAGAACAAGGTTGGTGTGTATTTGTTTTATTTGTTCACCATAATACTGACATGGCCATCGATTTGATTAGACAACACAAGCCTGGGATGTTTCACTTATTTATTGTAGGAAGCACGATTAATGTTCTGTAATGATGGGGCTACTCCTATAGTCCGTCTGCTCGGCTCCTACTCGGGTGTCGGGTCACATTCACACTCTCCTCTTTTTTTGAACACATTCACACTCTCCTCTTTTTTTGAACACATTCACACTCTCCTCGAAACTGCAGTAGGCAGTATATGAGCGTCTCGGTTCACCTCCGTCGTCTATCCCCACTCCGCCCATCTTCCATAGCACGCGCCTGCGTTTCGCATCCTATCCAGCAGTGCCCAGTTTGAGAGCCTCTGTTCTCCAACTCAAACCCCCACCTGCCGCCATTGATCGCCATCTCTCTCCCAAAGTTCGAATCAGTAGATCGCCCAAGAAAATACCAACCCCATTGTACCACCTGCCTCATTGTGATGGCGAAATCGAGCAGGGTCTGTGGATCTGGGCTGTTTCACAAGGTGTTTACGGAAGGCCCCCTTGAAGTGCTCATCAGCCAGTGCGACGCCATCACCGCCGCGTCCCTAGTCGGTTCCTCCAAAAGTATTCTTCAGTCAGCCAAATACAGTGCCACTCTGCCTGCTTCTCAGCCGTTTGGCCTTCCGTGTGTTCTCTGTTGTGACCCGGCGGATAAACCATGGGCGGTGTTCAAGGAGGATTTGCCGGTGCACAGCAAGTGCAAACTACTGCCGCTGGACAGGTTCTCCTATGATGGCCTAATGCCACACGGTAAGGATGAGGAGCGGGCAGGCGCCAATGGAGATTGGATCGCCATGGTTGGCCCCGAAGGCAAGTGGAACCTCCTCAATGTGTACACTCATCGCAAGATTAAGCTTCCATCTTTGAGGAACAAGTTGGAAACCACACACAATCCACTTATATTCGAGTATCAGCGTTCTGCTATTCAACTGCAGAAGATAGCTATTTGCCAAGTTCCTACAGCTGCTAGGGGGTATCAAGATTTCTCCCTTGTCGCAATCTTCGACTTTGCAATTGCCTACCTCCATGGCGAATATCCTCGTGAATGGATATTTCTTGAAAACCAGTTTCAGTACGGCGCCATATACTGCGATGCAATTATACATAACGGACTTGTGTTCGCCGTTACTGAGCTTGGAAATGTTTATGCATGGGATCCTAATCAATTTGGTAACATTTCCTCCCTATCTTTTTTATATACGTAACTTATATAGTATTTCACCTCTTATTTGTTGAACTGTCTTGGCATCTTTTGGCTTAAAGGAATTCCATAGGCGCACACCATAACCCTCTTGTGGTATGGACATATATAGAATTTAACATCTATAGGAATTTTAGTATGGTCTAATGTGCATGTTGTTCCTTAGGAAAAAGGCCCCCTAGTAATTAAGTTTCTTTATTATTACTCCCTAGAAAATTTAAGGTAGAGTAGAAATAGAATCAATAAAGGTGCCATGCAATATTGATAAAGACTTTCATTTGTTTATATTCAAACCATCTAAAATTTGGACCAATATTTTCGGGAACATGTTTTAAATCCACATGAAGTTTTACCAAGATGTTCGAAATATATTTCAAACCATCTTATGTTCGACCATGATTTTATAAAGTACTAGTATTGGCATCCCAATATCAAATCAATATCACTAGTAGATAAATCATGAAATATATTTTCATGTGACGTGTTCTTTCCTTTTTCAAGGTCCTATAGTGCTCCCTGCTCCATTCATTCCGTGGACGGCTGGATTTGATGACGATGATGATTTTGACTCTAATAGTCGTACGTGGTGGCTGGCAAGATCTCAAGATCGTTCTAGACTTCTCCTGGTCTATGCACGTGGCGTAATGGATTTTGACGCTGACGGTGCTCCAACTCATTATGATAGTACCCCTTCTGTCCATTGCGGTCGCGCTGTTCACAGCTATTCGGGGTATACCTGCATTGTATTCTCGAATGACACTAGTCGGTTACTTCCAGCCAACCCGTGGGAAAGGGTTACTAATCTTGGAGACTATTCTATGTTCCTTGGGTTGAACTATCCGATTTTCATGCCAGTGGGTGGTGCAACATTTCCCCCAGGATATTTGACAAGAAGAAACTGCATCTACACCACGCCTCAGGCCATTGGCTCTCAGTTTGACACATCACATCAAGAAATTTTCCGCTTCAGTCTAAATGGCGAAGACCACCAAAGCATATCTTTCTCAAGCAGCGGTCCAGGGGCCAACTGGCATACGGGGTTTTGGTTCATCCCAAGCTACACCAACGCGCTGGACTGGAACAAAGACAATCAGAGTTAGGGATATTTATGTAATAGTAGGATCATACTACTAGCTAGCTCAGTTGGTCTTGACTCCTATTTAACTATTTATAGCTAATGTACTTAGGTGATAAATTTATGCTATTTGCATGAACCCAGGCGCTTCTTTTAATTTGATCAAATACGGTCTATACACATGCATGGCTGTTTGGCTGTTTCAGTGTCCCTAGAGGCATACATATATACTGTTATTTAGCAATCTTTATTACAGTACAAAGGTCTTAACCTCATGGTTCACAGAAAGTATAAACGTAGATCAACCATCTAAACATAGAAGACATTCTAGTGTATGATTCTTACATATACACATCAACATCCTATCAGAAAATCTTAATGTGAATTGTACTGGCTGTACAAACCCGTGCATCATTCTCTAGCCGGTTGCACCCAAAAACCAAATCGTGGTACTTCATAGTTGACTGTATGTAGGACAACATACAGATCCAATGCGAAGCCATGGGTATCACCTGCATGACAGAACCATATTTCACATGGTTGGAGGTACTCTATATGGCATTTAAAATCATTCCTTGTCTTTCATATGGTCCTAAAAATAGTACAGTTGGATTTGTGGGTTTTAATTTTTTATTAACACACTCAATTGATTGCCCAAACATTGATTAATAATATTATTAAGGGGTGTGATGTTGAAAGCCATAAGAACAATGTGCCAAACAATCTTTGCTAGCGGACGGTAAATGTATACCCATCAGAAATAATCAGCAGACGTGCATGTTTCTTTGGTCAGAATAACTGCTGCACCATCTTAAAAGTAAATGGCATGACCATTTATTTGATTTGATAGCGTGCAGCTAGATGGCGTACATTACTATCTCTACTTCCTTGGGTCGCCCAAATCTGGAGTACTAAAAGCAAATCCTGGTGATTCATTTGACAAGACAACACAGATGCGACCAAATTTCTCCGTCCATATTATTATAATAA
Organism: Lolium multiflorum; assembly: GCA_030979885.1. Lineage (NCBI taxonomy): Eukaryota > Viridiplantae > Streptophyta > Magnoliopsida > Poales > Poaceae > Lolium > Lolium multiflorum. The sequence goes on along the minus strand of CM061753.1, from coordinate 714,227 downwards.
TCTGGAGTGCGTTGCCTCGTTGCCTTCCAAGAGAAGCTGCATTCCTTGCCAAAAAAGAGAGAGAGGCTGTATTTATAACTATCTCACCGGCCGCCACTAGTACAAACCATCACTCCCTCTCCACCTCCACCTCCATCTCTTCCCTAGTAGCTCCACCTCCATATCGGCGACGGACCACAATCGCGCGGCTTCGACTTCATCTTCGACGGCGGCGGCGACAGAGGCGTGAGGCACCTTCTCCGCGGCGCATCACTCATCCTCGTCCCGCGGCAACAATGGCTGTATGTGAAATCACCATACCCTTTTGTATGGTAGAGATGATGATGTGCGGATAAAATTTTATTGGCGGTTGCTCATCCTTGTTTGAATATTTGGTGTAGATTCACATCTAGGGCAGGGTGTCAAGCGGGGTGGGTAGCGGGCTAGCTAGTTTCAGTGCGAGTGCTTTAAATCTGCTCTAATCTCAACCACTATTTGCTCTAATTTTCTGCTTTGCGGGACGATTCGCGGACGCCGCTTGCAACCCTAATCTAGGGTATTGATCCTAGTTTAGTAGACTACTAGGATTTACATGCCAATTTGTTTTTAGACTAGATCCGGATATTTGTCAATACTACTACGTACTTCTTCCGTTCGTATTTAATTGACTCTAGTTGAAAGCATCGACAGTTCATTTTCTTCTCTCCCTCTCGTCGACTAATTAAAACCGAACAGAGGGAGTATTAGGAATCCATGTGCATCCGTACTACCAGTAAGGTATTGCGTTGTTGCAGAGGCTCAGTGTAATCAATATCTTTCGATATTAATATACTCACTTTATCAGAAAATAAATTAGTAATCCATGTTCAAACTTGCTAGTTTGATCGACGTTTGATGATGATTTGTGAGGCCATGTATGGGCCTAGTTTGTTTTGCCTGGTGGTCAGTAGGCTGATGATTTATTTTTTTGCTTGGTCGATCTGTGGTCGTTCCATGGCCACTGCTGATTAAGCATTACTAGAATCAACAATTTTTTGCTTGTCTGGTGATTGGAAGTGTATGCGCTAGCACCATCGCACGATGATTAGTCTTAATGGAGATGCAGATGTCGATCAAGAGGGAGAAACATATCTTGATCATGCATTTCTCACGAGATTACTTGGTGATTGGAAGTAGAATCCACAATTTGTTGTGCAAACTTCTCAACATATGCATATATTCAATGAATTGGCTTTATGTGATCAATAGTACTTCTTATTGCAGATGGATGGAGGGGAAAGAGCGAAAAAACCGATACTTAGTGAGATGACTTCTCATTCTTTGACTTCTGATATCCCAGATAACAAGGTAAATATATAGAACGACGATTCGTAGGTGATAAAAGCAGAATCCACAATTTGCCGTGCAAACTTCTCAACATATGCATATATTTGATTAATTAGTTTTATGTGATCAATAGTATTACTTATTCCAGATGGACGTAGGGGAAGGAACGAAAAAGCGGATGCTATGTGAAATGACTTCTAAATCTGTGTGTTCTGATATCCCAGATGACAAGGTAAACATATGGACCGACGCTTGTTTTGCCGCTGCCCCTGTTAGATGGCTAGATGCTCTGGTCTAATTTCTGTTCATGTGCTTATTATTGCAGAAACATAGAGTTGAAGAAAACTCTATATTGTCTGATGACAAAGGTGAAATGGCATGCCAGTCTTTTAAACCTCCGACGCCACCTTGTTTACTGTCTATGGAGACTGATGCAGCTGGACCTGGTACTGATGAGCCTATACCTGGCATCATCGTGTCACATGAAGAAGGTTGTGGATTGGGTTTACCCCCTGCTGTAGAAACTGGTGGTGCAGCTGGAGCTGCTAGTGTAGAGCCTCTAGTGAACGGTGTCGTGCCACGGGAATTCTCTGAACTGGAGCAAAACGGTTTACCTATTGTCAAGACCGATATAACTGGTGCTGATGCTGGAGTTGCTACTGATGATCCTGCACCTGAAGTATGTTTTGCATTGTTAAAACCCGTCCTGCCCAGAGTACTGACTGGTGGTGGACCTGGAGCTGGTAGGGTAGAGCCTCTAACTGAAGTGGATATTGGTGGTTTACCCTCTGGTATTGTAGAGATTTCAGCAAGCGGTCCTGTCCGAGAACATATCTGGTCCTACTATCCCTTTAGGTTCTACCGTGCTACCGACTCCTATGAACCGGAGCATGTACCTGATGTGCCTTCTGTTGAACCTGACGCACCTGTAAGTAGTGGTGATGATCAAGAAGGATCTGCATCTGATGATCCTGCACCCGAAGTTGCCACGCCACCCGAAGGAGGTTTTGTATTGGTAGAACCCGTCATGACTATGCCCACAGTACTGACTGGTGGTGGACCTGGAGCTGGTATGGTAGAGCCTCTAGCGAAAGGTGTCGTGCCACGAGAATCCTCTGAAGTGGATATTGGTGGTTTACCCTCTGTAGATACTGGTGGTCTACCTGGAGCTGGTATTGTAGAGATTTCAGCAAACAGTGCTGTCCCACCCAACTCCTATGAACTTGAGCATGTACCTGATGTGCCTTCTGTAGAACCTGATGCACCTGTAAGTAGTGGTGATGATTCCGCTGAATCTGATCAAGAAGGATCTGCATCTCGAGGACAAGATGTCAGCTGTCATTCACCTGAACCCGAGCTGAAGTCAGCAACGGTAGCTTATATGGCACGGACTGTCCTTCAAGCTCTAAAGATCCAGTTGGGTGGTTCACAGGACCAGCTACTCCAAGCCATTGTCACTACAAAAGACCAGCCAGCATGCTTCGTTATCTCCTGCATACTGTTTGACAAGCTGAAGCACTGCAACTGGCGCATTGTTCAATCCCATCAGCATGGAGAGAGGAGCTATGTTTATGTCAAGATGATTCATGCTGATTTGGTAAGGTTCCATGATAAGATGTATGGGTGGGGTGAGGCAAGAGCCACATTTTGCAGCATTCACACAGTCTTCGCTCTTGAGCCAGACCCCATGGATGCTTACCCAGTGGTGCAGCTGTCCTGACTTGATATATGTTTTATGATCAGTATGCTGCTGTCGTGGAACTGTGATGTCGAGCTACCTTTCTTATGGTTTCTAGGCTTTTGGTTTCAACATGTATTATGGAGCTTACCTTAGGACTTTCGCATGCGTTTGGCTGTTGACCTGTAATGTTTGTGGTTGGTTGTCTAATCTACTTGGCACAATCACATTGCAAAGGCAAATGTTCCTTTTCTCTTTAATTGTTATTATGACTTATGTGTTATAACCAGGCAAGAATATGCAATCTTGGTTCTCTGACCGATATATATGTACATACAACTTTTGTTCACATAATAACACTTACACGGGAAAAGAGTAGCTTTCTCTGTTGGACAAACACCAAACCACAAAAGGGTAACAACACAATATCCAAACTAGGTACGGCACCTGTTGAGCATACATGACTTTTGTCGTAAAATCACGTTAACCAACACTAGCAGCATCTTGTTCTTTGCAAGGTGCTATGCTTATCAGTCTAATCCCAATACACAACCTACTTCAGGTGGCACGATGATGTCAGGTGCAGGTTCACCAGTACCAACTCTCTTGCATCAGTCTCCATTGAAGGTACGCCACTGCTGCAGTAGACACCATTAGCAATGCAACCTGAAGGTGTTCTTATCCTCATATCAGGATCACATAATACAGGTGTCAAGCTTCATGCACTAGCCAACACAATGAAAAGTCCGAACTAGGATAGCTAGGAAAAAAACATGAAGATCTTTTTTTCGAATCCCACGCTGAACATCTTTTTTTTAACTAATTAGGTAAGCTCCTGCTGACAAACATATTACAGCAACTCCAGCAGTGGCTCTATATTTAGGCGCTGTGGGCTGAATGGCTGATGCTGCGCATGGAGCCGGCAATAGCTTCACCGGAAGCTGCAAACTGTGGCGGCCAAATGCAGGGCTGAAACAGCGTATTTTCAGAGGCGCTATAAATGCAGCGCCAAAAACAGAATATAATGAAAAATAGAGTGCAGTAAAACAGAAGATCAAACAAAGACTAGAAATAGACATAAAATAGGATAAAATTAGCTTGATAGATACTCCGTAGTTCATATTTGTACAAAGTAGTGCGATAAAACTAAACTAAAACTCGACATCTGACGAGTCCGGTGTCGTGCCCGACACCGGATCCGACGAGAAGAGGTCAATCCAACGGGGGTCGTCCTCGCCAATGGTGGTCGGCCCGGCGAGCTGCGCTTCGATGAAGGCCCGCTTCGTCGCCTTCTCCGCCCTCCGTCGTGCGCGGTCCTCCTTCTTCGCTGCCCGCCTCGTCGCCTTCTCCGCCCTCCGTCTGCGGAAGTGCTCGTTCTCGGCGGCAACGTCCTCGGGGAAGCGGGCCGCCCACTCGCGCGCCGCGCGCTCGTCCCGCTCGGCGATGCGCAAACGGCGCTCCGTCTCGCGGCGGCGGTGCTGTTCCTCCTGTCTAACGATGTACGGCGGCGGCGCGAGATCCTCGGCCTGCTGGCGCGTCCACACGTCATGGAAATTCATCGACGATCGCGGGCGCCCGAGCCGCCACGCCACGGCGTCGTACGCGCGCGCGGCCTCGTGCGCGGTCTCGTAGGTGCCGAGGCCGATGCGCTCGCCGCCGTCACGTATCTCCGCGTAATACGTACCTTTGGGGCGCGCGCGGACGCCGCGGTACCCCGTGCCCGAGACGCGGCAGTACCGCGAGCTCGACGCGAGACGAGGCATGGCGGCGGCGGCGGAAGCGGAGCCGCGGCGGCGATATTAGGCGCAGATGGGCAAATTTCAGCAACCCGTGTCCATCTTTTTTTTTGGCAGGATTACGCCATGTACCACCTTCCAATTAGAAAATAGTACTGTTCAGCATTCCCCTGTTGGGCCCAATATTTCACTTTGGGTTGCCAACGGCCATCTACATGGTAATTGCTCTCGGCCTACTTGCTCCGGCCGTCGAAGCCCAATAACTACAAATGGGCCTTTCTGCTCATGCAATTTCGGCCCTTTTCTAATGAAACACAGATCCTATGATTGGCAAAAAAAAAATACACGGAGATTCTACATAAAAGTTGTTTTTATTTATTTTGAATTATAGGGTTCCAATTTTTGAAACTGCTCATGCCCAATATGAAAATCCTTGATCGCTCCATACCCACATGGATAACGGTATTTTTAAAAATTCATAAAGTGGATTTGAAATTTAAAACATATCCTAATAATTCCTTGATTTAATCTATCAACTTGCAAGATCTTGGAGCCAAAGAGCTTGTATTAGTCTGCGAAAATAATACTGATAAACCTGTCGTTAACAAGAAATGAAGGTTTATCGTTCAGAGAGGATGCCATGTGGGACCCATGAGACAGTACCGTCCTCAACGTTTCAAAGAAAAAGGCAAGTAGCCCGAAAATAGGGGTAAAAAATAAATCCTACAAAGGAAACATTTATTGTTCATAGAGGCTGACATGTGGGACCGATCTGCCAGCTGCATCCTCATCATTTCGAAGTCGGCAGGGATCAGAAGAAAAAGGCAAATAGCCAGAAATTAGGGGTCAAAAATAAATCCAAAAAGGAAACTTATATTCTTCATAGAGGATGACATGTGGGACCGACCTGCCAGCAGCGTCCTCATCGTTTCAAAGGCCGCAGGGGATCAAAAGAAAAAGGCAAATAGCCAGAAATTAGGGGTAAAAAAAATACAACAAAGGAAAGGTTTATTGTTCATAGAGGCTGACTTGTGGGACTCATGAGCCAGCGGCGACCTGAATTTCAAAGGCGGCATATGATCGAAAAGAAAAAGGCAAGTTAGCAAAAATCAGTGGGTAAAAAAAATCTAAGAAATGAAACTTTATTGTACAGTCCCATGAGCCAGCACCTTACTCAACGTTTCAGTGGCGGCATGAGATAGAAAGAAAAAGGAAAGTGACCAAATATCAGGAGCAAAAAATAATCCAAGAAAAGAAACTTTTATTGTACATAGATGATGACATATGGGTCCCACTTATACAAGCTCTTTCGCTCCAAGATCTTGCAAGTTGATTGTACATAGAGGATGACATGCGGGCCCCTTGTGTCAGCATCTTACTCAACGTTTCCAAGGCGGCAGGGGATCAAAAGAAAAAAGGAAGTAGCCAGAAATTAGCGGTAAACAATAACTCCAAGGAAGGAAACTTTTATTGTTCATAGAGTATGACATGCGGGACCCATGCGCTAGCAGCTTCCTCAACGTTTCAAAGGGGGCATGAGATCGAAAGAAAAAGACAAGTGACCAAATATCAGGGGGCAAAAATAATCCAAGAAAAGAAACTTTATTGTACATAAAAGATGACATGCGGGTCCCATTTTGCAGCAGCGGTGTCAACGTTTCAAATGCGGCTTGAGATCAAAAGAAAAAGAGTAGCCAGAAATTAGGGGTAAAAAAAACTCCCAGAAAAGAAAGTTGATTGTACATAGAGGATGGCATGCGGGTCCCATGACCCAGCACCTTACTCAACGTTTCAGAGGCGGCATGAGATCGAAAGAAAAAGGAAAGAGACCAAATACCAGGAGCAAAAAATAATCCAAGAAAAAGAAACTTTTATTGTACATAGAGGATGACATATGGGTCCCACTTATACAAGCTCTTCCGCCCCAAGATCTTGCAAGTTGATTGTACATAGAGGATGACATGCGGGCCCCTTGTGTCAGCAGCTTAATCAATGTTTCCAAGGCGGCAGGGGATCAAAAGAAAAAGGAAACAGCCAAAAATAAGAGGGTGAAAAAATCCAAGAAAAGAAACTTTTATAGTATCGAGGATGACATGTGGGTCCCATGAGCCAGCAGCTTCTCAACGTTTCAGAGGCTGCATGAGATCGAAAGAAAAAGGCAAGTGACCAAAAATAAGGGGGTAAAAAAAAATCCAAGAAAAGAGACTTGATTGTACATAGAGGATGACATGCGGGTCCCACCAGTCAGCAGCTTACTAACGTTTCCAAGGCGGCAGGGGATGAAAAGAAAAAGGAAATAGCCAAAGATCAGAGGGTGAAAAAAATCAAAGAAAAGAAACTTTTATAGTACATAGAGGATGACATGTGGGTCCCATGGGCCAGCAGGTTCCTCAACGTTTTCAAGGGCGGCATGAGATCGAAAGAAAAAGGCAAGTGACCAAAAATCAGAGGGTGAAAAATAATCCAAAAAAAGAAACTTTTATTGTACATAGAGGATGACATGCTGTCCCAACGTTTCAAATGCGGTTTGAGATCAAAAGAAAAAGAAAGTAGCCAGAAATTAGGGGGTAAAAAAACTCCAAGAAAAGAAAATTGATTGTACATAGAGGATGACATGCGGGTCCCACGAGTTTGCAGCTTACTCAACGTTTCCAAGGCGGCAGGGGATCAAAAGAAAAAGGAAATAGCCAAAAATCAGAGAGTGAAAAAAAACCCAAGAAAATAAACTTTTGTAGTACATAGAGGATGACATGCGGGTCCCATGAGCCAGCAGGTTCCTCAACGTTTCAAACGTGGCATGGGATCGAAGGAAAAAGGCAAGTGACCAAATATCAGGAGCCAAAAATAATCCAAGAAAAGAAACTTTATTGTACATAGAGGATGACATGCGGGTCCCATTTTGCAGCAGCGGTCCCAACGTTTCAAATGCGGCTTGAGATCAAAAGAAAAAGAAAGTAGCCAGAAATTAGGGGGTCAAAAAAACTCCAAGAAAGGAAAGCTTTATCGTTCATACAGGCTGACATGTGGGACCTATGAGCCAGCAGCTTACTGAACGTTTCAAAGGCGGCAGGATCAAAAGAAAAAGGAAATAGCCAAAAATCAGAGGGTGAAAAAAATCCAAGAAATCAAACTTTTATTGTACATAGAGGATGACATGCGGGTCCCATGAGCCAGCAGATTCCTCAACGTTTCAAACGTGGCATGAGATCGAAAGAAAAAGGCAAGTGACCAAATATCAGGAGCCAAAAATAATCCAAGAAAAGAAACTTTATTGTACATAGAGGATGACATGCGGGTCCCATTTTGCAGCAGCGGTCTGAACGTTTCCAAGGCGGCACAGGACCAAAAGAAAAATGAAGTAGCCAGAAATCAGGGGGTGAAAAAAATCCAAGAAAAGAAAGATTTCAATTGGGCTACATCTAGACATCTGGGCCTTCGAACTATCCTTCTGGGCCTTTGGACACGTACAATTTCAGCCCACTCCAGAACATGATAGTTCGGATTTTTCTCAAAAAAAAAAAAAGGAAAGTCCTATGCTTCGCCAAAACAAAAAACAAGGAGATTCAAGATATATGTTGTAAAAATAAAGATTTAATTTATCCGTTTGCAATAGCTCAGAGCGCAATACACTGTTTATTGTCTGCAAAATAATCAAGATATCACATGTTTCTTGTACGGGGAGGCTGACATCGTGGACCCATGAGCCAGCAGCGTCGTTTTAAAGGCGGCAGGGGATGGAAAGAAAAAATAAACCAAAAATCTGTTGGTAAAAAATCCAAGAAAAGAAACATTTTCGTTCTGAGAGGATGACATGCGGGACCCATGAGGCAGCAGCGTCCTCAGCGCTTATTGTTCATAGAGGCTGACATGTGGGACCCGTGAGCCAGCAGCGTCCTCAACGTTTTAAAGGCGGAAGGATATCGAAAGAAAAAATAAGCCAAAAATCATTTGGTAAACAATATCCAAGAAAAGAAACATTTACCGTTCTGAGAGGATGACATGCGGGACCCATGAGGCAGCAGCATCCTCAACGATTCCAAGGCGGCAGGGGATCAAAGAAAAAAAGGAAATATCCAGAAATTAATTAGGGGTTCAAAAAAAATCCATCAAAGGAAACTTTTATTGTTCATAGAGGATGACTTGTGGGACCGACCTGCCAACAGCGTCCTCATCGTTTCAAAGGGGCAGGAGATCCAAAGAAAAAGGCAAATAGCCAGAAATTAGGGGTCAAAAATAACTCCAAGAAAGGAAACTTTTATTGTTCGTAGAGGATGACATGCGGGACCCATGAGCCAGCAGCTTACTCAACGTTTCAAAGGCGGCATGAGATCGAAAGAAAAAGGCAAGTGACAAAATATCAGGAGCAAAAGATAATCCAAGAAAAGAAACTTTATTGTACATAGAGGATGACATGTGGGTCCCATTTTGCAGCAGCGGTCTCAATGTTTGTAATGCGGCTTGAGATCAAAAGAAAAAGAAAGTAGCTAGTAATTAGGGGGTGAAAAAAATCCAAGAAAGGAAAGTTGATGGACATAGAGGATGACATGCGGGTCCCTTGAGCCAACAGCTTACTCAACGTTTCAAAGGGGGCAGGGGATCAAAAGAAAAAGGCAAGCCAAAAATCAGAGGGTGAAAAAAAATCCAAGAAAGGAAACTTTTATAGCACATAGAGGATGACATGCGGGTCCCATGAGCCAGCAGGTTCCTCAACGTTTCAAACGTGGCATGAGATCGAAAGAAAAAGGCAAGTGCCCAAATATGAGGAGCCAAAAATAATTCAAGAAAAGAAAGTTTTATAGTACATAGAGGATGACATGCGGGTCCCATTTAGCAGCAGCGGTATCAGCGTTTGAGAGGTGGCAGGGGATCAAAAGAAAAAAAGAAATTGCCAAAAATCAGATGGTGAAAAAAACCAAGAAAAAGAACTTTTATAGTACATAGAGGATGACATGCGGGTCCCATGAGCTGCAGGTTCCTCAACGTTTCAAACGTGGCATGAGATCGAAAGAAAAAGGCAAGTGAAAAAATATCAGGAGCCAAAAATAATTCAAGAAAAGAAAGTTTTATAGTACATAGAGGATGACATGCGGGTCCCATTTAGCAGCAGCGGTATCAGCGTTTGAGAGGTGGCAGGGGATCAAAAGAAAAAAGAAATTGCCAAAAATCAGATGGTGAAAAAAAACCTAGAAAAAGAACTTTTATAGTACATAGAGGATGACATGCGGGTCCCAGTAAGCAGCAGGTTCCTCAACGTTTCAAACGTGGCATGAGATCGAAAGAAAAAGGCAAGTGAAAAAATATCAGGAGCCAAAAATAATTTAAGAAAAGAAAGTTTTATAGTACATAGAGGATGACATGCGGGTCCCATTTAGCAGCAGCGGTATCACTTTGAGAGGCAGCGGGGATCGAAAGAAAAAGTCAAGTGACGAAATATGAGGTGCCAAAAAATCCAAGAAAAGAAAGTTTTATAGTACATAGAGGATGACATGCGGGTCCCGGTTAGCAGCAGCGGTATCAACGTTTGAGAGGCGGCAGGGATCGAAAGAAAAAGTCAAGTGACCAAATATGAGGTGCCAAAAAAATCCAAGAAAGAAAGTTTTATAGTACATAGAGGATGACATGCGGGTCCCATTTAGCAGCGGTATCACCGTTTGAGAGGCGGCAGGTGATCGAAAGAAAAAGGTAAGTGACCAAATATGAGGTGCCAAAAATAATTCAAGAAAAGAAAGTTTTATAGTACATAGAGGATGACATGCGGGTCCCGATTAGCAGCAGCGGTATCACCGTTTGAGAGGCGGCAGGGGATCGAAAGAAAAAGGCAAGTGACCAAATTTGAGGTGCCAAAAATAATCCAGGAAAAGAAAGTTTTATAGTACATAGAGGATGACATGCGGGTCCCGTTAGCAGCAGCGGTATCACCGTTTGAGAGGCGGCAGGGGATCGAAAGAAAAAGGCAAGTGACCAAATTTGAGGTGCCAAAAATAATCCAGGAAAAGAAAGTTTTATAGTACATAGAGGATGACATGCGGGTCCCATTTAGCGCAGCGGTATCACCGTTTGAGAGCGGCGGGGATCGAAAGAAAAAGGCAAGTGACCAAATTTGAGGTGCCAAAAATAATCCATGAAAAGAAAGTTTTATAGTACATAGAGGATGACATGCGGGTCCAGCAGCGGTATCACCGTTTGAGAGGCGGCGGGATCGAAAGAAAAAGGCAAGTGACCAAATTTGAGGTGCCAAAAAAACTCCAAGAAAAGAAAGTTGATTGCACATAGAGGATGACATGCGGGTCCCATTTAGCGCAGCGGTCTCAACGTTTCCAAGGCGGCAAGGGATCAAAAGAAAAAGGAAGTAGCCAGAAATCAGGGGGTCAAAAAAATCCAAGAATAGAAAGAATTTTGGTTCATAGAGGATGACATGCGGGACCCATGATCCTGCATCGTAAACGGCTCGTTGAACGAGATGGCGCGATGTAGAAAAAAAACAATGCCAGAGAGGCTGCCATCTGGGCCCTACATCCCTCGGCGGTGCGGATTTGCGTTGACTCGGCCGGCGAACCCGAGATTTCGAGATGCACCACGTCCCGGGCCACCATACGCCACGTTTTGGCCGCTTTCGTCGGGCTAGGTGGCCTCAAAAACGAGAAAAAAAAAGTTTTGACATGCACCACGGAGGGACCAAAATCGTCGGCCATGGTACACCAGCAACCACGGCGCGACTTCAACTTCGTCGGCCATGGCAACTTTTCTTGTAGTGAAGGCACGACGGTGAACCCCCACTCCTTCCGCGCCAAGCACAAGGCGCTCGACATGCACCTCCGCAGCTTCCAGCGGGTCAAGATCTCCGGCGGGCGCATGCCTCCGCTCAAGCCCAAGGCTCCCAAGGGGAGCAACAAGTGGAGACAGAGGCAGATGGGGTAGGCGGAGTCCTGGACGTGTGCTGCTGCTGCCTCCTATTTTGTTGTTAGCTAGGGATCCCTTGTTGTTATGTTGTTAGTATGATGGTGTTGTGAAGAACCTCGAACCTGTTACTATGTTTGGCTGCTGTATGCAGCTTATTATCTAGGGAGGGATCCCCATTATCTATCCCTATTCTATTATATGACTGTGTGAATTTATCATACATTCCCTGTAGATTTTCTTCTAGATTTAACTACATACATATGGACCAGATGCAGTACAAGATTTGCTGCCATATTGGGCAAACAACGAGGGCGAAAAGGCACAAATAATTGAAGAAAGACAGAAATGCAAACTTCTCTAGATTTGATACTAATTAGGTGAAAAAAGACAGAGAGAAGGAGGCGGAAAAGGTACTCTTAAAAGGGAAAATGCCAATTTGGGCCGAGAGAGACAAAACCCAGCTCCTGCTCATGTGCAACCACGCGCGCGGTCCCTTTCTACCAGCCCCACGCGACGCGGGCCCACACGACGCGGCCCCACACGTCAGCACGGAACGATCAACTAAACGGGAATCCTGCCGTCTGAGCTCCTTCTGCGGGTTTCAAACAAGGACTTGGGGAAAACTGAGGAAAAACTAAGAAGCTGGGGAAAACTGAGCACAACTAAGGACCCGATGGCAGATAAATAGAAATCTCTATCTTTATTTAGTTTTCTAAAATCAATGCATATTCTATAACCAGTAACACTATGCTGAGCTACAAGTTCATTTTCATCATTTGGAACCACGTTGTTCCAGCTTTCTTAGGTACACATTGAACATGACCTACCCATTTACTATCAGCTATAGGATAAATAATACATGCTTCAATGAGTTTAATTACCTCTTTCCTTACCACTTCTTTTAATTTTGGATGAAGACGGCGTTGGTAATCAATAACAGGCTTTGCATCTACTTCCAAATTAATGTATGCATGCATAAAGCGGAACTTATACCTTTTAAATCATCAAGTGAATAGCCAATAGGTGGCCTATGAGCATGAATCACCTCAAGTAATTTTGGTTCTTCTTCTCCTGAAAGATTAGCACTAATTAACATGATATATTTCCTTCTCATCAAGGAATGCATATTTCATACCTTCATGCAAAGGATTTAATTCAAAGCTAGGATCCTCTTTAGGTGGTGGTAATACTCATAGATTATTAGGTGGGATAGCAATTGCAATTGTGGTGGTTGTTGAGATAATATTTGTTCTAATTATTATCTTTCTTAATTATTAAATGGTCCCTCTTGATTAAGTACATATCGTTCCATCGCGTCCGATGAAGCGACTGCCATAGAACCAGGAGTTTCCACTATATCTTTTTGGAATTATTCTTTTTCTAAATGCTTATCAGTAAACTTTGAAAAGTTAAACTTTAATCTTTCACCAGCACATTTTAATGAATACTTTCTCTTTTGGTAAATTAATTTCAGCACCCACCGTATGTAAGAAAGGTCTACCAAATATAATAGGACAAAATGTATCTTGGGAGCAACTAAGTACAATAAAATCAGTGAGGTACTTAATCTTTCCTACTAATATTTCAACATCTCTTACCATACCTAGATGACAAATATACTCTTTATTAGCAAGTTGAATAGTTATACATGTCTCTTCCATGTTATGGGATCAATGTCAGGCTTGATTTCAACATATAGAGAATATGTATCACACTTATACTTGCTACAATATCACAAAGACCATGATATCATGAAGTTCCAATAGCACATGATATAATGGGTTTACCAACTTTAGTAGTATTACCTTGAATTACCTTAGTGTAATCTTCACATAAATAAATATCACAAGGAGTTTCTGCATTTAATTCCTTAATGGCCGAAATTTGATGCTTCATATCAATTTGTTCGTATGCATGGTTCATGACTCTCCTAGAACTCTTGTTTGCAACAGTGGTGAGTAAATTTTCTTTCACTCTGCTTGGATATGGAGGAGATTCCACATATTCTTCTATTATGATAGAGGATGCTTGTTTAACCTCCTTCTCAACTTTAGAAATATATGGAGAATTCTTAAGAGGTTCAACATAAACTTTAAATCCCTTCTTAGGAAAATTCAAGTGGTTAGAAAAATATTTAATATCTTGTAACAATACATGAGGATCAAGGCCAAACATATTCTTTAATTATTCAAACAATATAGTAGTATAGAAATTCTCTACACATGCATATTCGTATTCAAAGCGAGATTGGTTACCTTTATCAAGATCTCATGCAACAATATTATTAGCAATAGTATACAATAAATCCCTTGCTTCTTGTTGAGTTATATTGGTAAAACTCCTTTCAGATGAATTATCCAGAAAGTCCCTATGATGCTGGGGCAGCCTCACATAGAAATTGATCAATATAAGGTTATCAGGAATACCATGATAAGGATTTTTACGGACGAGTTCATTAAGCCTCCCCCAAGCTTGAGAAATATTTTCTTCAACATGAGGCAAAAAATTATAAATATGGTATCGATCATCATAAGTTTCTTTAGGATTATAGTATTTAAGATAGAAGGCTTTGCTCAAACGTTTCCTATCAAGACGACATTTATTATTCAGAGATCTAAACCATATGGCAGCATCACCAGAAAGAGATAGATATAATAATTTCCTCTTCACTTCATCATGATGAATACCAGATAATATGAGTAGAGAGCATAGATCTTCAATAGTTTGTATATGTCCCGTAGCAATTTGATTTTTATCCCCTCTAAAAGTTAGTTTCATAGCTGTTTTGGCAATACCAATAGGAAGATGATATGCCACTTTTCACGGGGTTTCTCAATACTCTTTAACGGACTGAACATATTCATATAAAGTTAAGCACATCTCATCACATCTTGAAGTACCCATGATGAGACAAATAGTTAATAGCAAAAACAGTAAAATCTTTCTTACCAAACCACTTACCAATAGCGCTATGCTCCCCGGCAACAACACCAGAAAAGTGTCTTGATGGCTCCCAAGTGCATGAGATCAATTGTAGTACTTTTCAATAAGAAAGATTGTTAAACCCACGAGGAGCTGAAGGTATTGGTTAGCAGATTTGACAAGTAAACAATAATAATAATGCAATAGTTTTTGGTGTTTTGGGTGTATAGTTTGCAATAAAGTAAAATACAGAAAGTAAATAGAAATATGTAAATGATCTCAATGAGAGAAAGCCCAATCCTCTATGCAGCAAGAGGACAAGCTCAAGTGTGTGTGTTCTTATATGAGACAAGTGTTCCTGAAGGCGGCTTGGATTCACTAGCATTGAGAGTTCTACACAATATAGTAAATATTTTGTCAAGTTTGATTCCCTTAGGGGTAGAGCCTAAATTAGGTGCAACCATAGATATGAGAAAATGCACCCCTTATGATGGGTCCTAGAGCCATTCTTATGTGCAAGTATAGGAATCATTAAGACATAAATGTCCCACCGTAGCAATTAGTTCATTGGTCCCCGACATAAACCCCTCTAATGCAACTCAAAGTATTGGAAAACGATTTCTATCATTCCGTCCCTTCCAACACTCATTCATTAAATTAAAGTGTATCCCTATGAGCCCATATAGGTGAAATAATATGCAATCAACGTTCGCATAAAACCATAATAGAACAATATAAAAGATAAAAACCTTGACCAAATACTCATTGCACATCGTATAGAATCATCGCCAGATCATCTATGCCCTCAGGAACGCGGGGAACTACTCACAAGTGTCATATGGACCAGAGGCATAATGATTACAACACAATCTGAAAGTATAATATCTCCACCAAATAATGACGAAGTGCCAATAAAAAATGAAACTAGCCCTTAAAATAATATCCGGGGTTCAATCAAGCACAAACTATGAGGGGGATGAAGTCGATCTCGTAGATGGTGATGGTGGTGATTATTGAGATGTTGGTGGAGATGCCTCCCCTACGCCGAGGAGGAGTGGTGATGACGATGGCGTCGATTTACCCTTCACCGGAGGCACCGGTGTGACATGATCTGCCCTCTCTCGGAGTAGGAGACGACTTTCGCCTCCGCCGCCGCCTCAATAAATCTCGGGAAAAATATGGCTTAGTTTTTTCGAGAAACGGAGGCGTTTGTATAAAAGGGGCCCCGAGGGGACGCTCCATGGCGAAACGAGCATAGGTTGTATGCCCAGGCAGGGGGGCGCGCCACCTGTCCTCTTTTCGCCCTCGTGGTTCCCCTTGCGTGATTCTTTGGCCCACGACCATTCTCTCGGTGAAAAACAGATTAGGTATTTTCCTTCAATTTTAAGGTGTCCGGAAGGTCCTTGAAATAGCAAAATACGAAAAGGAGGTTTTCTGCCTCCCAAAAATTAAATACCAATGAAAGAAACTCCGTAGGAAAGTCCCGTAAATGAACTAAAATGCATAAATAAAGATAATGATGTATGATGACAAATATCAATGAAAACTAAACATATATGTAACAATATTGATGATGTAAAATGCATGTATCAACTACCACACGCGGGCCCTGACCCTCCACTGGTACATCTGTAGTGGTAAGTTTTACTAGTCGCGTGTGGGCCTGACACGCGCCAGTTAGGTCCGCTGCTAGTGTGATTTTTCCGCAATTTTAAAAAGCTGGGACCATTGCCTAATTGTCCATGTGATTTTACACAGAACACCCTAAAAACTAAAAGAAAGCAATTGAGTCCATGTTCTCTCTTTGTGGCGTTGACGAGAGGACATGGCTAGAAGGAGGTCGTTGGAGCAGGCGTCGACGGTGACGGAGCATGACTTCGGAGCATGTTGTCGGCGGAGGCGGAGCAGGGGGCCGAATGTGGGCGGAGGAGCAGGTCGCCGTGTGTGGGCGAAGGAGCAGGGCGTCGGAGGTGCTCACCGTCATTGGAGGAGAGAAGGTGGAAGAGGAGGTGAGAAGAAGGTGGAGAAGTGGAAGAGGAGGAGAGAAGAAGGTGGAGAAGTGGAAGAACATGTGTGGAGAAGGTGGGGAAGATGAAGAGGATGAGGGGATGAGGTGGAAAAGGGGTAGACGAGGACGGAAAATTTTAGAACTAGAGAGAGAGATTTTTTTTTGGAATTTTTTAGACTTCAATGTTTTTGCGCTGAAATCTAAAACCTAAAAAAGCTTTGTTTTTCTTTTCGAATTTTGGGAATCTAAAAAATCGCTAAACGGCCGGAGCCTGTTGAAATCAGATGTAAAATTTTGCGTAGATACATTTTCATATAGAATCTTTTTCATCGGAGATCATATGCAATCAGAAAAGCCGTTTACATGACACCATTTTGCATAATACATCAAAATTCATGTTTGTTAATTCTCAAAGTTTTTTTTTATTTTCTATCATTTTATTATTATTATTTTGAAAAATGAAAAGACGACACAGATGGGGGGTGCAAATCCTAGGAATTAGTAGTAGGGTGCCCAAAAGGGCACGGTACTACTAAGCTGGTTAGTAGTAGCGTGCCCAAAATGGGGCACACGACTAGTATTTTGGTTGATTCGCGTCTGTTAACCCAATATATTGGAAGCGGGTGGGCAAAGTGACATAAAATTTAGATTGGAGAAGTATATCTAGCGTAGAACCACTTCATAAAGAAAAGGAGAGCTTCGCCCTTTGCTTCATATTATTATTTAGAAAATTAAAATAATATCCATAGTACTGCAAAGCAATATATTAGCATATCATTTACATTTATTTTCGTATATATTAATATTTTATCATAAATAGCTGGTTAAAGATTACAAAAATTGATTTTGACTTATACGGGGAGTAATAAATCTGACAGATGGGAGTAGATCGTCCGAAACGCATCCAATAAGTCACAGCAAATGATGAACACATGAGGCCGTGTATTTGCGACGACGCGTTTCCTGTTGTTTGCAGTATCACCTTTCTGCTCGCATTTCTTTCTTAGTTTCGGCTCGGATGAACACCCTTCCATTTCTAGGTAGCCGCCGAGAGTATACATCATCTCCACGCCGGTAGACCCAAACCTAGCCGCAAAATGGAACCGGTTCCCCCCCTGCTCCCTCTGGCCGCCGCCGGGGCAGCCGCCGACCCTCGTGAAGCGGCGATTGGTCAGACTCGGACGTTCTTCGTTTTCATCGCCGGCGCTGACGCCGGCGACCAAGAAAGGTCAGTATATTAGATATACGTAGTAGCTATCAGCCTATCACTTAGATATTAGATCTCGCTCTAGCATTTTTCCGGTTGCCTCACTGATCTAATCCAGCCAGCCAATTCCAATTCGTTCTCGCGTATATATATACTATATATCTTCCGGAGTTCCAATCTAAGTATGACTTTGAATGAATCTTTTTGCAGAGTATGCTTCTGTACGGAGGAGCGGGACTGGAGTAACCTCCCCGAGCTCGTCGTATCCAAGGTGGCCGGCATCGCGCTACGCTCGGACGTGACGGACTACATCCGGCTGAGAGCCGTCTGCAAGCCATGGAGAGTTGTCGCCAAAGCCGACCCTAATTTCATGGGGATGGACCCGCGCTGCTTCCCACGAAACTGGGACATAGTCAAAGAGGATGTGCGCCGCGGAAAAACCAGGTTCCTACACGCTCTCACCTGCGCCTCCATTTGGCTCCAGATTCCTCCGGAACATGGAGAGGTCATTGCCAGCGCCGAGGGCTGCCTGATCCTCGCCTCGGTATCAGGGTGGAAAGGGAACAAACAGAAACTACGCCTGTTCAACCCGGTGACCAGAGCCGTCGCTCACCTGCCCACTATCCCTACCCTTATCAAGGTTAGATCTGCTGGATTTATCTACGATGGCGAGGCTGATGCCGATCCAACCGTGGTGCTCTGCGTGGTTGCTCCCGAGAAATTGATCATGTACTACAAGTCGGGCTACCCTGATTGGTTTATCGTCAACGACGATGAGCACGGCGAGCTGGAGCCGTACTCCGGGGGCGGTCTCTCCGTGCGCGGCAGGTTCTACGTTCCGACACCCACAGGGAACGTGCGCAAGCTGGAGCTTCGGCCGCGGCCTCACCTTCGGCCGCGGCCTCACCTGGTGTACGTGGCCAGGCAGGATGCTCGCCACAGGTGCGATAGCTACTTCGGCGTGAGGTCCATGCTAGAACAAGACGCCGACGACGGCGACGGCGGGATGTTGCTACTATGTTACATCGCCGCCGACATCGAGGTGTTCATGGTGGACTTCACGGATGACGAGGGGAGCCTTATCCTGGTGGAGGACCAAGAGCACTACGACAGGTGCTTTACCCCATTGTTAACGCTCGGCATCGGAAGTACATCCGGTGACAATTTACCAGCTCTCATAAGGAAGATGGGCAAGTTGTGTCTCACATAGGCCCAGATCTATTATATCATTTTCCTTATGTTTGAAAACAACCATTGGCATACAGTGGTGTTCCTTTAGTTTCTTATTGAAAAAATTTGCCATCAGTTTTTTATTCCTACATATTCATGTAAAACATTCAGCTTATCATGTCTGGAATATTCAGTTGAGTTTACTATTATATTTCTCAAACGGTGTGATCTAGCACGGAGATATATTTCAGTTAAATAGTACATTGTTTTAAGTATCTTTAGAACTGTCTGGAGCTGGTCGTTCTAAGTTTTGTGCATCTGTGGAATGTTAGATTTGTATACATTACTTTTTCGTAAGAATTCATTTGCTTTAAAAAATCCTTTGCAATTTCGGAATTTTTAATGGAATCCTCTTCAGAACTACTTCTAATTTTCCATAAGATAAATCAAACATAATTTCTCTTATCTAGGATTTTCAGATAACAGGAAAATATGTCCTGCTAATTATCCTATTTTTTCATTTTCGAATTCCACGAGTCAGAATCCCAAAAGTATACATGCAATCCTTTGTACTCTATGTACTACTACAAAGCTAGCTAGCAAGACTATTCGGAAAGACACATAATTGAAGTCAACACTATTCCTATAGATTTTCCCCAAAATTTAAATTTGATATTAATTATAGTGCATGTTTTGTAAACTACTTATGTATAACGGTTTGTAGTATTTATAATTTTTACCAAGACGGATTGTTTGATTTGAAATATTATAGTCCAAGCATGGGATTTTTATAAACATTAGGCCATAGCCCCGCCTTAAATTAATAAGGCCTTAACGGCAGGTACAAGATGCTGTGAACAGCTTACAACATCGCAAAAAAATTGCAAACAGAAGATAAAAACAAGAAAGAATAGCTAGAAGTCGACGATGCTCTCAGCCGCGAGTGGAGCACCAGGTTAGCGACGATGCCAAACTTCGGGAGAAGCGGCCAGTGAGGTGAGAAGAGCCTACGTCTGTTATAGGAGGCAAGCCATCGCCTGATCATCCTCTTCCATAGCCGAAAAGGACCCCAGCCCCCTTGCCCTGGCTCGGAGGGCGCCGAACCGTCGGCCATGGAGCCGCTCAACCTAGAGCAAAGAACATGAACCAGGACCAGGCTACCACACAAACCAGAAGCTAGCCTTGCCACTGCACTTCACCGCTCCCCAACAGATGCTTTGCCATGAACACGGAATCACCCACGATGAGAGAAGCTGTTTGGTGTCGTCGTTGATGAAGAAGCTGCGATGAAGAAGGGCCCCCGGCCAACGCCAAGACCCCAACTTCGGCGCTGAACAACCATAGCTGGAACAAACCCTCACCCCTCTCACCCAAAAACGGCACCTTCAGGAAGGTGACGATGCCCACGATGCCGCTGCCGCTCAATCCAGAGGATTTGGGATTTCTCCCGGGTATGTAGAGGAGCGGGAGGGATGCGAAGCGTACCTCAACAGCGCCCCCAGGGAGGGGAGCGGCGCCCACAAGCGTCGCCGCCGTCATGGCTGCCGAGACGAGCCAGGGATTTCTCCTGGTCCTTGTCCCCACCTCCAACACCTAGCTGGGTGCTAGATCCGGCAGCAAGAAGCCACCGGGAGGCAGCACCAGCAGGCAGCGCCCGCTTCAGATCTGGAGCCGGAGCTGATGAGCAGCCCGAGCTCCACGACCAGCACCCATTGTCTCCTCGCCGTCTCCACGGCCAAGGAGAAGGCCAGCACCTGCGCACGCTGCTTGCCGCAAAGTCAGCGCCGCCTCACCACCCAAGGTCGACGCCCCGGCGTCCGAAGAGCCTGTAGATCCACCACGCCGCCGCCAAGTGGCCGCGCCGCCACTCCCCCTGCCCAGCGTCACGCCTCGAAGCGTCGGTGCCGGCCGCGCCGCCATTATCGCGAGGAGGGGAGAGGACGCCCCGCCGCCGCCGACGCCACCCAGGCTTCGCCGGTGACGCCCTCTGGCGGCGGCGAGGTAGGGGAGGAGGATGGAGATTGTTGGCGGCTCGATTTAGGGTTTCGCCCTGGGACTCGCGGGAGCCCAGGACGAAACGATCTTCCAAGCATGGGATTTTTCAGAACTCGTTTGCACTAAGTTCTCTGTAATTCTTTTTTTTGTGGGGGAAAAAATATTTGCCACCATTCATTAAGTAAATAAAAGTGTCTTGAAAAGACAAAGGTCCGAGCCAAAAGAAAGTTCTAAGTGATTACTCTCCAATTATTAGAAAGCTCAAACACTTTGCTCCCGCGGTGATCCAAAGTTTTGCCTCGGATTTAATGATCTCAAGAAGGATGGTCGGGGGAGCGAACTTCTTGTTGAAAACTCTAGCATTCTGCTCCTTCCAAATAGTAAAAATATATGTTTCCCCAAAATTTAATTTCGATATTGATTATAGTGCGCCTTTTTGTAAACTACTTCTGTATAAAGGTTTGTAGTCTTTAGAATTGAACCAAGACAGACAGGGGAATGGTGTTTTGGCACATGGGAGCATATGCTTCCTTTATTTTAAAATGCATATTACATACATTTTGAAATTTCAAAAAATTGAAACGAAAAATTCGAACGTACATCTTCACGTGCTAGACGCTCACAAAGTTGTTTCATAAAAATCCGACTTGTCGTATGACGTGTGTAAAAAAGACAAAATTCAATGCTGAAAAAAAGTCTTTTCAGGAGATAAATTTTCTCTTTTTTACACAGACCACAAAACATATTGGTTCCTCGCGAAACTTGACAAACGTACGTATATTGTGGAGATGTACATGTAGAATTTTTTGTCAAAATTTTTCGACATTTCAAAATGTAACTTTTTGATAGAGGGAGCATATGCACCCGGGAGCCGAATTGAATTTCCGGACAGATTGTTTCATTTGATATTTCATAACTCGTTTGCACTAAGTTTGTTGTAAAACCATACTGACCAGCTCCAACTTATCTATCTATATCTTTTATAAAGCAAAACTTCACTATATGGTCATTTAAGTTGTCTATATTGACATACAGAGTGGCCACGTCATCAACAAAATTGTAGCCGCCGTCTGATTTTCATATCCAATCGTACATTTCAATGTCTCTATCCTGATGTTGCCCAGGTAATACATAGTAAGGTTGCCTCATCCCACAAACTCCCTCAGCATTTTTGTTCATGCAAGTCTGCAACGTCATGACACTTTGCCTTCCACTACCGACCGTTATTACCTTTACTGGTTTCCTGGAGGAGGCAATAACTATTCTTAGGAAAAGAAAGCCATGCATCTTCTTTCAAACAGTAATCGCCTTGGCTCCTTTTCTTCCTGGTTTGTCTTCTCCTCTCGCGGTTTAATTCTGGCATTGAATTTTTTAGCACCACCACTTCCGCTCCCTGTTACACTACCGCCCGTTTCGTTACTCCTCACAATTCTCAGTTTGGTTGCTCATCATATTCTTCCTCTTCGCCTCTGCTTCGGTGCTTCCTCTCTCCGTTCTTCGTCCACCTACTTCTATGATGTCTCCTGAGAAATGGCATGGCCAACCACGAGTTCTGGTGTGGAGGTGGCGTTCTATCGTTGAGAATTCTGTTTTCCGTTTTCTCACTAATTTGATCTTCTCCAACATCCTCTTAGAATTCGAAATTTGTTTTATGTTTTCTCACTGATTTAATCAACAGGGCTCGGCTAAATCTTTGCCAATTAATCGAGGCTCTTGTATTGCTGGAAAGTAAGGATGCAGTTCATCTCCAAAAGACCTCACATTGTGGCCTTGGTAAGTGTGAAGCCTGTGAAACAAATATGATACTCCGTCAGTACCTTTTTGTATAGTTGTGCAGATATACTTGGACGGAGGATAATTTTTTCTGCAGTTGTCCATGTCCGGAGAACGGATATCCAATTATCCAAGTCACTGCAATCCCATGACAAGTTGATCAGCTCAGGTATCCAAGTATTGTACTTCTGATTATTTATAGAGGTCTGCTTTACAATTTTCTTTGAAGAATTTTGGTTAGATTTAGTATTAGGATTTTGCGAGTAAATTATTTTTTACCAACTAGTATATGAATTATGATATTAGCAGATGCATCATGATATTATGTAATGTACAAATAGTTAAGGCACTTGCTCCTACCAAAGAAGAAAAAATGCATCAAATATCTACTTTTGCCTTAATACCAAATGAAAATTATTTGTAAGATAGCGTATTGCAATGCTGACAATGATTTTGCGTCGATTAAATTTAGCATAACCACTATGTGACTAATTGAATTTGCGTATCACTACAACTACATTTCATGCATCTTATACCCTTCCATTCACACGATACGATTCTTATTGAGGTCCCCACTGCAACACATGTGCATCCTTCTAGTTATACATATTTCTATGCCTTTTCCATAGTCGTTCTATAGGAGCCAAGATGACGCTGGAGAGCAATATTTGTTTTAATCTATTCTTGTGATTTTTGGGATGATACAATTTAAAAAGGCAGCACCGTGATAAATCACTCCAGTTCTATAAAGCATGAAATCCTATAAAGTTCAATATCAAACTTTGGCAAGTTCGAGTACCAATTCCCAGATTTTTTTTGAAACAGAGGTAAAAGATTTGCCTAAATGTATTAATTAAGAAGATAACTGCCCAATTAGGGGAAAACCAGGTGCCATTACAACGAAACCATATGCTCCCTAAGGAGGCACACCAACAAATTCTCCCGACCTTCTATAACTGCAAACTCTTGACACATTGATAAGCACTGAAAAACAAGGATCTCGAACCCGAAAGAAGAGAACCATCCATCAACCAGTTACGGGCGGCTTCCATGGGGCACCACTCTCCTTTCTATTGCTCTTGAGATAATCCTTCACCTTCTTGATTTTGCCCATCGTAGCCTTCTCCGAAAGGAGGCTAGCAATATCCTTGCTAGATCCAGGGCAAGCCGCCACCAAGCTGACAAGCAGGTTGCAAAGCTCTTTTGAAAACAACGTCTTAGATTTAGGTGCCAAATCAGCCGTCTCATTAACCTTGTCACCATGGTCAACAAAATCAAGCGGCTAGCCGAAATCCACGGGGGGTGTCATGGGATGCCACCCCAGAGGCCCCAAGCAAGACTACCCTGCAGCTGCACTATTGATAGATGAGGAGAGGGCGAGGGATCCCACACAACTCTTGAAGCTCAGGTATGATCTACAACATTGGAGCCATGATTACATCGATATCGTCGCATTCAGACACATCCGGCATAGCGGGCTGCTGAGACAAGCAAGGCCTGGTACGAGGAGAGTAACAACAAAAGATGTAGTCTTCCCCAACCACACACGAATCCTCTGCAGTGGCAGAGCCCAGACAATAACTTTGTGTAGTCAGTTCAAAGCTGTGTAGTTAAATATATGTAATCGGTCTGGCAGCCCAGGGCTTTAATCCAAACACACCCTTAGTCTCAACCTCCACCACCTCCAGGCGCTAACGTAATCGGAAGCTGTTGAAGACATGGGCAAGAGCAAAAAGCCGGGGCGACCTCCTGACAGCAGGGGCACCACATGATGTTACTGCATGAGGTGAGACATGATTAAGCAGTAATTAATATATTACCCTCCTGACCCGTCAAAAAAATTCCATCTTGTTCATTGGCTCCTAAGCAAATCAATTAGTTATAACCGTTTGATCTAATATATACTACATACTAAAATGTGTAGTATGATTCACCATAAAATTCCCCCAATTAATTAACTTTGAAGGTCAGAGCATCAATATATCCTATATAACTAAGAAGTTCATCCCCACTAAAAACTTTTCTCTCAACATGCAAGGTGTCCACCTCATCAAGTATCTTTGACCTATCTTAGGCTGCCACATCATCTTGATCCCACTAACTTATTTATCTCATGAACAAATATGCCACATCAGCCTCTTATTGTTTTTCATCTAATAATGGGCACCTCTTCCGGTTCATTGCTCCACTCTTCGGTTTCTTTAAGAACTGTGGAAGACTCTCATTTTCATCCACCTTGATTAAGGGAGACGGCCGGGCGAAGGATCACCTGATTTTCCAATCCCCCGTTCTATATATTGTGCATTGGCAAATGATTCGGTTCTCATTGGCACCAGAGACATTTGCTCTGTCTGAGAACCCCCGCACTTCAATCCAGGGATGCTGCAGCCCCCCTTCGTAGCTACTTCCTCAGTTCCTCTCCTCTGTCTCTCACATTGGGAGTTTCCCCATGTCTAGACCTCTCTCTAAAAAAATTGTTTTGCAGGCACTGCACACAGAATCGGATGATCAGTGTGATCGTCCTGCAATTGGCTTCTCAACGGGTAGTCCCATGTTTCATATTTGTCCTGATAGTTTTTGGTTTCTTATTTTTCCGGACAGATGCTAATATTTGACTCCTGCATGTTTGCCTTTAACTTTGCTGCTGCTTTGTTGAGATGCTAGGCTGCAATTTTTAGTACAGAAGTTGTTTTTCTATTCCATCTATTGATGATACAGAGGAATCCTCTTATTAACTTCAGTGCCTTTTCTTTTTTGCTTTTTCTTCTACAGATGTCCAACCGAACGAACGCTTAATTCGCCTGGAAGCGATCCGCATCCATTCTATGGATGCACATAGTGAGATGGCGGCAACTTAAGAACCAATCTCTACTATATTAAATGGCTAGAGGTGGTGGGATGGTTGGTACGTCGTCCTCCTTCCCACGCGTGTGGAACAATCCCGCATGTGCGATCTGCGATCCCTCCCTCCCACATCTCGCGTCACACTTGCCTTCGTGCGATCCCGCCATCGAGAACCGCACTGCTAAGGCGATGCGGCGCTAGGACGGCGGGAATCGCAGTCCCCGCCGCAACAGGCGTTTGTCCCGGCAAGCATTCCCTAGGCGACGAGGTCAGATCCAGCGATGGCCCTGCGTGCGACGGCAGCAGCGCTCAAATCGAGAATGCGACGGGGAAGTGTCCACCCGATTCCTCCCGACGGGAGAGGGATCAGGGTCCGAAGGTGGTGACCTGGAACTGCAGAAGGCGGCAGCTCCTTGATTCGTCCCCTGCAGGAGAGGGAGCCGTAGCAGGATCCGGGGCATCGAGACATGACGGCGACGCGGCATCTTGACCAGACGGCGGTTGATATCTGGCGTCGACCCCGCCTCCAACAAAGTATATTCGTGCCCAGACTACTTCTTGCTAGCCTATTTTCAGTATTGTTTGTCTCCATGGATGCTCATCTTTGTAACCAGGCAAGTTCATGTCGCTAGCCCATGCACGTGCAGGTGATGCACAATTTGCAGAGGTGTTTCAGGAGGAGTGCCGTGTCAGCATCGGTGCTTCAGAACAGCGCATGGTCGGAGTAGTGAATTGCTTGGCCGATGATTAAGTTCTATTCTTCAGGTTTCCTCTTTCACCTTCAAATATCTCTTCTCTAGGTTTTCAGGCTCGTATCTTTTTTATCGAAAAAGGAATCACTCTTCAGTTTGTGGTTTTGTCATGAAAAATCATTTATAGAATATCTTAATATTTTGGTGGAAACGTGGAGATTTGGTCCTTTTTAGGAGTATGAGTGCCTCACCACTGCATTGGCCCATCGCTGCTCGAGGAGGAAGAGGACGGCATCGAGTTCGAAACCGAAGTGCCCCGCTCCAAGTGCCAAGTCTGTACCTGGTCATCACCATTAATTTAATCAAGCACATCCAAACAATTAGTTACCATTTCGATCTGAACTTCATATTTCTCTTCACAATGATCTGAGTTCGACTTTAATGTTTGTAGTGATTACAGAGGAAGAGAACGGTTGCAACTTGCAGACTAGGAGAATAATCATTGCCGTCGCGGTACAGAGCTCCTAAACGGCAACCTGTAGGTTTTTCTCATTTTTTCGGTCGTTAAAATTCTGTACTTTCTTGAAACTTGTTGCCAAAAATTTACGTTCAGCGGTATGAGTTTAGGTTGTACATTCCTTCCCTAAGACTCCAGCTAGATATATCATGCCAATACTCTCGTGCCCTCTTAAATTATTTTATTTCAAATAATTGGTCAGGTTCATGATGATAGATAGACAATATCTTTTTGAAACGAGGCAAAAGCTTTGCCTTTCATTGATATAGGAGAAAAGAGTTGGCCCGTTTATGAGGAAAACTGGCCAAAAACCGTTACAACACGACACCACACGCCAGCCCCGAGGCTGCGCTCCACACGGGTTGACGACCAGCCAGGTCGACACCACACCTCAACGCAACAGGAGGAGGCGAAAGACCGGAGCCACCGCTCCAACTACCACACCGGCCCCGAGGCCGCGCCCCGCCTGGCCGAAGATGAACCCGCCTCCGCCGAAAAACCACCAAAACACTCCACAAGTCCCTTGTCCGGTGGACATCCAAAGCGAGGCCCCAAGAGGCAAAGCAACGCAAGAGCGCCGCCCACGCCCGATCCCGCGAGGGATCTAGGGTTTCCCCCGGAGAACCCGAGCGGAGAACAAGAAACACCCGCTTCGACGACGCCTCCAAGAAGTATGCGGCGCCCCCAGGCGTCACCGTCGTCGGTCCCGGCCGGCCGCCAAGACAGAGCTTTCGCCCAGCGAAGAGTTCCAAGACCTCGCGCCCGCCAACAAGGACCGGCACAAACCACCATCTGCAAGCGCTGAGCAACCTCCTGGCCAACCCGTAGCCGCCGACGCGCAGAGGGCAACACAGCCCGCAGCCAACGGAGAAACGCCGAAGATCACCGTGGGCGCCACCGGAACGCCACATAGAGGGGACGCCGACAACACCGACACGAGGATCGAGGACGACTGCCGAAGTCCGCAGACGTGAACACCCGCACCATCCGAAGCCGCCACCGCACAGCCAACTGGCCCGACAGGCCCAGATCGGGGCCCGCTCCTCGCCGCAGCCACCAGAAACAGCACCGCCGCCACGGCCACCGGCTGGCCCCTCCGCCCACGTTGCTCCCGATGCGGCGCCACCGCCGCGGCCTCCCGATGCAGAACCACCGCCGCGGCTGCCCGATGCAGCGCCGCCGCCCCAGCTCCCGATGCAGTGTCGCCGCCGCGACCGGCCAATGCAGCCCCGCTGCCGCAACTCCCGAAGCTGCGCCGCCGCCGCGGCCTCCTGAAGCATCGCCGCCGTCGCGGCCGCCCAATGGCAGAGAAAGAGACCGCCCGTAGCCATCGCTGCCGCCCGCAGCGCCCCCGCCGCCACCAACCTCGAGTCGCGCGCGCTCCTTGGCTTCCAGGGCTAGATCCACGCAGCGCCGCCGACCGGAGGTCACCGAGCCGGCCGTCGAGATAGACAATATCTTATTGAGGATCATATCACGCACTTTTCTATTATTAGTCAGTTTACTATTATCCATATCATATAGTATATAAGAGTATTTATTTTCTTTTCAATTGGCAGTCTGGTATTCTTATTTTGAATTCTGTACTAGGAACAATGTAAGAATGGTGCTGCAGTTTGTCTACCAAAAGGCGTACATTATTTTGATCCAGTGTTATAGGAATTTTCTTCATGTTCTCAGCTGAAAGTTGAAGTTACCATGTAATTGTTGAATTAATAAGAGTTGATTTGTTGAAGTTTACTTTGTGGACTTGAAATTTGAACTTCTGTTGGCTCGTAATGTGTTCCTAACTTCTAAATTACTTTTTTTTCTATTGATTTGAGTGGTTATTCCTGTTGCATTACTATACTAGATGAAGCAGATCTTATGTCATATTTTATTCCCAGGTGCAATACCAGCACCATCTTCCTTATTGTTGCACATATAATATGCATGAGTTGACAGTTGTCTGTCTTTCTGGAGAATGTGCTGAAGCATGATTCGAAGGTGACAAGATTCTCTTTCATATGCAATTATAACAGCAGGTATGTAGTCAACCCATTTACAATTTCAGGAAAGCCTTGACCTAATGAAGGTTAATGTTTGATGTCCTATTCAAGGCTACATCACTATGGATTACTCATCAGCCTGGACGAGGAAATTTAACATGCAGTTATGGTATTCAGAGTTATGTTAGTATTGTTTTATTGAAGAAAATCTTTTGTTTATCTGCATCTGGCCGTCGATAAGAACCGGGAAGGCGCTGTTCGGGGAGACAACTTCTCTCTCGTCGGCTACATGGATCTCTGCGTGAACCTCAGGTCCCAGATCATCTGCACCTACAAGGTTCTTTCTTAATGCAAAAATATATATGTCTCTTTACTTACACATGTTCAGCTTGAAAATTATTTAGAATTCACATGTACTTCCTTCAGAAGTGGTGGCTTTTATGTGCTTAATGTCAGTTACCGAACTCGCAAGGTTTCCCTGAAAAAAAACTTACAAAGGTACTCACATAGGTTTAAATTGACATAGCTAATCTTTTGAAGTTCTGGATGTAGTATTGAAGTTTAACGGATGTGATTGTCAGTTACAATAGTTGATTGGCATTGTAAGAAATATGACTATTGAATATTTGTTTCAAACAAGATCTGGAAACCATTATTTCGTACATTCCTTAATAGCTATATCAACTATCAACGCTTGTGCTCTATGATGAATTTTGCGTTAGTTCTCGAGTCCATTAATTTGATACATGGACTCCAATTTTACTGATGCTAGCTTATGGAATTGTTTATCTTTTTTTAACCCATGAATAAAAAGTTTAGCTTGTTTAGAATGATGTAAGGTTTTATTTTGCTCATTTGTATTTCTAAGCAGAACAATATACAATATAGCGTATAGGAACCCGTCCAATTTTTTCAAGTTTACATGGTCTCTGGGACCAAGAACTTATACTACCTTTCCTCGAAATAGTCTTTCGCCCCGCTATATTAATATAGCAACCACGATACAACAAGCATGCTGGGGCCGCAGCACAACCAAGCCCAAAGAAAACAATAGAGAGAGAAGAAAAAGAATGCCAACACCGGCATATCGACAAGAACGAGGACAACCTGCAATCGCTGCGCCTCCCGGAAAAGTCCTACCACGCTCCTAGCACTCCGAACCACCGCGTACCAAAAAACACCTTCAACAAGGAGAACGACGATGACGCCGCTGATGTCCGGACTAATCCTAGGGTTTCCCCCGGTACACGGAGGGAATTTGGCGGGGGGTACACCCGACACCCTCTAGGAAGGCAAGGCGGCGCCCTCGGGCGTCACCGCGACGGTGTCGTCAAAGCCATCATGGATTTCTCCCAACCCCCAACACCACCACCCCGTTCATCCGAAGTGCTCCACCCAGCCATCCACCCACAAGCACACGCCACCACGGTCTTGACGTCATCCTCACTATCTCCCCGGTGGTCCTTGACGCAGGGCCTAAGATGAGGTGACTGAAGATAGCAGGGTCGGGGGAAGCAACACCACAGCCAAGCGGGAGGGAACTACCTCCACCGCAATCGCGGGAACCGACCGGACATGGCAGCATGGGCTAACCAGGCCCGCCTGGCCCGGTAAGCCCACGCTGCCAAGCTGCAACTAGCCGGCTATAGCTCTGCCGCCACCCTGCCACCACCGCGCCAGCACCACCAGATCCCAGGAGCATCGCCGAACAGGGGGAGCTACAACCCGCCCAACCCAGATGGGGCCCAAACTGGCCCAGATCTGGGCGGAGCAAGGTCCGCCGCCACCACCCCGGCCGCGCCGTGCCACCGCCAACGGCGACGCCGCCGCATCTCCGACCACCCCGACGCGAGGAAACCACGCCACCACGGCAGAACGCCGCCGCCTGAGTCCGCCGCCGCCTTCACGAGGCCCCCGCGCCCCCGTCCAAGCCGCGGGTAAACTCCGGCCCGCCACCGCCGGCACCGCACGAGCAAGGTCTGGCGGCGTACGCCGACGGTGGCAGCAGGGGAAAGGAGGGGAGGGGGAGCTGGACGCTGGAGGCGGAGATGCGCGCCAGGCCGCCGCAGGGGGGCGGCGCAGGTCGCGAGAGGGGAGTTAGGTCACGGGTACTGCTAATCGGACGCGTGAGAGAATCGAACTTATACTACTTTTAAGTATGGCAAAACATATTTTTTAATCGCTTTGAGATATTTATGAGGTCGAGCAAACCATGAGCCATGCCTCCTGAACATTATTGAAGGGAGGCATATACTTATGTGCATGCTCATATGGTGGACATGGTGGACGAGTGGGACAAAACGCAAGAAATGTGTTTGTGTGTTCGTAGCTATGTGGTGAAAATCTGAAATATGTTGTGCTCACATACGAATCTGACAGTTTTCCAGCTCGGTTCCAATTCCTGGTGTATAAATATATGCTGCAATCGCCTCTCCCTGTTCGTTCGGGAATTTGATCAGAGTTTCTCGCAAATTGTTCCCTTAAGAGAGTTATCACGTCCCTAAAATTTATTGCGAGAAGGGTATTTTTAAGTGCTAACGAAACTGACTTCCGCCTTCTCGTTGAGGTTTCAGGACAAACAAGTCAAGTTTTTCAATTGCTGATTTGAATATTTTGTGCGGTCATGTGGTTGTCATCGGAGGTAACCTGTTGCTCTGGCCGCTCTCTCTGTTCTGGGAAACAGGAGTAGACCACAGAGTAGCAAAATCTAATCTGGGAAATCAGCCAATTTATTGAGGAATATTTTATTTTGCTGCTCAGTGTTATATATCCTACAGATGTCGTTGATGCTGTCTCTACAGCTTCTTCACAGCGTTCAGTCCTGGAACTTGGTCATGGCCACATTATACGCCTCAAGTTCTTTTTTTTTGTGGCTGGATATATTCAGACTTCCAGCTGATGTTACGATCTTCGGATAGCCGCTTCATCGTGAACTGAATTGAGTTGTGCAGTTGCTTGAGACCCTACTTGTATTTAGCATGGTCCATGTCTGGATCGATGGAATGTGGTGTTAAAATGCTCCTGCGCCAGGTAAGATCCATGGTGACAAGGACGAGTCACTGATCAGAGCTATTTAGTACTCATAGGGGGGTTTTTAACACTTGTTGTATTAGGATCAAGACAGTCAAGACTTGCCTGAATTCCTTTTGATTTTACTACGACAAGGGCAGATTAAGTATCATGGTCTTGTCGTAAATATTATTCATTTTTTCATCATTTAATTTTTCTAGGATTTGGGATTT
Source organism: Lolium multiflorum (assembly GCA_030979885.1). Lineage (NCBI taxonomy): Eukaryota > Viridiplantae > Streptophyta > Magnoliopsida > Poales > Poaceae > Lolium > Lolium multiflorum. The sequence continues at coordinate 682,250 of CM061753.1, read as the reverse complement.
TTTTGAAGTAATGTCCAAAACATTAAATACGTCTATTTGCTATTTGGCATGCCTGGTGACTAAGATGATCATGACAAGCACCGTTCACATGTTTGTATTCTTGGTTAAAAACTATATAAACTCATCTCCGTGATGAATGTGAACTTCATCCATGTTATCTGAGCACTCGTGTTATTGTTGCTGGTCTTTTTTTTACCGTGATATCATAAGGAAAGCCCCTACGGTGTGATTTTCTATATCATAAAGACCTCATAAAATTATGCACAATGCATACACAGTTCAGGGAATTGCTGGTCATTCTTATTGCTTCATTTTTCGCTTATTTGTTCTCGAATTTGGTCTATGGAATAATCTCAACCTACTTTATGAGAAGTATTGCTGAATTGTCGCCAAATTGTCATCTGAGATTGCTGCCCAAATTTCAAGGAATTCCCTGGCAAAATTTCATGAAAAGTGCTAACAACCAGTGCGCTCCTACAAAGTGTCATTACAAGTTTGTAACTGACCAATTGGGTCTGCATACACTCGAGCTACTTAACACACAGTTCACTAAAACCATAACTTCAGAGCTATAATTGCAAAGAAAGTTACATTCCAACTGATGTCAGTTAACCAATTTTTTTTTTCAAAGTTCACCTTGATCTTTTCGAGTGTGCTTAAAAAAAGACTCCAATTCTGCCACTTCGTGAGCCATCTCTAGCTGCAAGCGTGCAACCTCATGTTCTGATGTTCTAGGTTCACCTTCTACTCCAGCAGACTAGCCATGTCACTATCCAACTTCAATGTACCATTTCCTCCATAATCGTGTACTGCAACAATTTGTCCACATGCCAGGGCACAAGACTCATCTTGTTTTTTTCTAATTGCCTTTCAGCTTGCACCATGCTGGCTACACATGGTGAAGTCACAAGTTGATGCATCATATACAATCAGCTCAGAAGTGCAAAACTGCAGGCTGAAGAAAAAAACTAAATTCCCAAATCGAACCTTAAAGAACAGAATTGGACTGACCTGGCAGCTTGAGTCACTTGCCCTCATCGCCTTATCAGGTATTCATGTACGGCGACTCGCTCAAGTCACGTGCGCCAAGATGGCCACATACACAACGCCAGTGAACCTGCTGACCCACTAAGAGCTCGTGGTGGCACCGTGTCACCGACTCTTGAGGCGTGCACAGCATCAGCAAAAGTGCGCCGTTCAGAGTTCTCAGAATAGGCCCATCGTCTTTCAAAATGTAATGGCTGTAAACATTATTAATTATTTTAATATCACATGGCTATCTTTTCTGTATTCTATAATATTTATGTTAATCCTATGTTTAAGTCAAGACATGTGTGATGACATAAAACTCGTAAAAGGCGTGGCAACGCACGGGCATTCAACTAGTAGGAAGCTAAAGAGAGAATGTGGTGGAATCTGAGGAGAGGATCCCATGACCTATGTGGTGATCTCCACAAGAAGGTCTAATGGATCAATCAGGTGAGACAATGTCCATTGCTGCCTTTGTATTGCTTGATTTTTTTTTGCATACGTCCATCATCTTCTACTCATAATTTTTTGTGTGTGATCGATCAGTCATGAATAAAAGCAGTACCAGATGGTAAAGATTATGAGATATGCAACCTTTTTCATTGCTCGACGGATGTTAACATATTGTTTGCCGAGATAACTAGCGAGCTTATTTTCTAAGGAAATCTACAATAAATATCATACAACAACTAAATATATTGTAGGAGTTGCTCTAATCATAGTTGTGCTTTCCTTCTGCAAATTAGCGGGGAATGAGCCAGGCCTGCTTATTTTCTAAACAACAGCTATAGTAAATATCATACTGATGATCGATATACCCTAGCAGTGTCTATTTTAACAAACAATCATGCATATTGTTTCCCTTTTGCAGATTAATGAGGACTGTGATATGCTGTAGAATCAAGGCCACGACAAGAAAATCAATGGTTTCGAGTATCTGCCCCATACCATTTTCTCTAAAAATTAATTTGTTTGGTCCATGCATGCATGAAATGTCTGACAAAATATACACTCTAATAGTTTTGAACATTAGTCTGGACATGGTCAGAAACCACATGTATACTTCACTTTGCAATGAAATGATAAACTAATCTCTATTTGTGTCGATGAGAAACTTTCTTAACCTGATTTGTGATATGACTCATACTTGTGTCAAGTTTTATTACAGTGAAACATTTTGCTACTATTTCCGCTGCAATGCGCGGGAAATCATCTAGTATCCTCAACAGTAGAACCCAAGGTTACTAGAAACGGTCAGTTGATTTCAACGATAGCTAATATATAGCTTACCTAGGGGCTAGGGCATTCCAAGATGTCATCCGCACTCATTTTCTGGTGTATACATACTTGTGAGCGAGTAGAGGAGCCTAGTCCCTCATTAATTTCTCATCTTGATTTTGTTAGCATTTCAAGTTTTGTGTATTCAAAAGATTTTGTTAGATTTGTAGGATATACAATGCATTTACATTAGTATTTCTTAAGAATTCGTTTGCAAAAAAATTCTTTGCAATTTCAGAAGATTACACCGAACCCTTTCTAGAACACGACTTCTATATTTTCCATGCGATAAACCAAACATGATTTCTCTTATCTAGGATTGTAAGATGACAAGAAAATATATCATGCTAATTTTCATATTCTTTCATTTTCGAATTCCATGAGTTAGAGTCTCAGAATTATACATGCACTCCTTTGTACTCTCCAGAAAGACCGATAATTAAAGTCCAACACTATTCCTATAAATGTTTCCCTAATATTTAAATTTGATATTTATTAACCTACAAGCTTTACTCAACGTTCAGAAGTATTCAGACTCAAAAGTACCAGACGATACCTGAGTACCATCCCAATCACCATAAAAGAGCTCTACTTCTGTAATGGTTTGTAGTCTTCAGAATTTTTACTAAGACATATTGTTTGATTTGAAATATTATAGTCCATGCATGGGATTTTTTAGAACTCGTTTGCTATAAGTTTGCTGTAAACCTTTATTTACTCCCAACTTATTGGAAATATTTTTCTCTCTCTTACCCGTTGTCATTCTATAGGAGCCAAGATGACACAGTAGTTCAATGTTTTTATCTTCTGTTGTCATTTTTTTTGGGATGATATGATTCAAAGAGGCCACCACTTTGATCAATCCTTTTTACTCACTCCAGTTCTATAAAGCATGAAATCTTGTAAAGTTTGATGTCAAACTAAAGTTTCGAGTACTAAGACCCAGAAATTTAATAATGTCATGCACCACACAGAAATTAACTTGGAGGGTCAGAACATCAACTGTAGGACCCAATGTTTTACTAGAAACGGGCAGTGGGAAACGGTAATGTCAACCATGCTCATATCTGGTGTATACTTGCTTGTCAGAGAGTAGCTAGAGAGTGCCTAGGCCTTCATTACTTTCCCATCTTGATTGTGTTAGAATTTGATGTCCAGTGACAAGGGGGTTTTACCCTTGTGTGGAGGACAAGGAAGGACCTCGACAACTGCTTTCTCCCATTGTTAATTCGGCAGCTAGTCCAGTGACAAGTACCAAGCTCCCACAAAGAAGATGGGATGATGTGTCTCACATGCGCCGAGATCTATTTTCTATTTTCCTTTACTTTTAAAACAACCATTGGCATACAGTTGTGTTCTTTCAGTTTGCTATAAAATAATTTGCCTGCAGTTAATCTATATATTCCTGTAAAACATACAACTTATGATCATATCTGGAATATTCAGCTGAGTCGACTACTATATCTCTTCAAACGGTGTGATCTAGCAGAGAGATTATGCTTAAGAGCATTGTTTTATGTCTCTTTAAAGGTTGTGGCTGATCAATCCATTTTTTTTTGCATATATAGCTCATAAGAATTCTTTTGCAAGAAATCCTTCGCAATTTCATACCAAAGATCACACTGTTTTGTGATGTGCTGTGAAATGACTGTTAATGAGTGGGTTGAGCCGGTGCGTTGGCTAGACGGTTCCAATTCTCAGCGTGGATCCTTTTGGTTTTATCGTACACAATTTGTTCTTGGCGGTGACGATGCTTCTGCCTGTAAAACATGGTTTATCTTCCTCCATTGTGTGTGACAGTGTGCATCTTATATGGTTTGGTTTTGTATAGTGTCACATCTTAGGTTTTCCTGCTGGCCCTGTCAGTGGCTTAGTGTGCTTCACGCGCACGGTGATCTATGATGCTATGCGAGTAGTGTTGGTTTCAAAGGTTGCACTGGTTGTACGTGCAAGGTTATTGATACGTCTCCAACGTATCGATAATTTCTTATGTTCCATGCCACATTATTGATGATATCTACATGTTTTATACACATTATATGTCATATTTATGCATTTTCTGGAACTAACCTATTAACAAGATGCCGAAGTGCCAGTTCCTGTTTTCTGCTGTTTTTGGTTTCAGAAATCCTAGTAACGAAATATTCTCGGAATTGGACGAAATCAACGCCCCGGTTCCTATTTTTCCACGAAGCTTCCAGAACACCCGGGAAGGACCAGAGGGGGCCACAGGCCCACCAGGAGGGTGGCCGGCGCGGCCTAGGGTTGGCCCGCGCCGCCTTACCCCCTGGCCGCCTCTTCGACCCTCCTGCGCCGCCTCTTCGCCTATTTAAAGCCCCTGCATCGAAAACCCTTAGAGAAAAAGCCACGATACGAGAAAAGTTCCAGAGCCGCCGTCATCGCGAAGCCAAGATCTGGGGGACAGGAGTCTCTGTTCCGGCACCCTGCCGGAGCGGGGAAGTGCCCCCGAAGGCTTCTCCATCGACACCGCTGCCATCTCCACCGCCATCTTCATCACCGCTGCTGCTCCCATGAGGAGGGAGTAGTTCTCCATCGAGGCTCGGGGCTGTACCGGTAGCTATGTGGTTAATCTCTCTCCTATGTACCTCAATACAATGATCTCATGAGCTGCTTTACATGATTGAGATTCATATGAGTTTTGTATCACAATTTATCTATGTGCTACTCTAGTGATGTGTTATTAAAGTAGTTTTATTCCTCCTGCACGTGTGTAAAGGTGACAGTGCGTGCACCGTGTTAGTACTTGGTTTATGCTATGATCATGATCTCTTGTAGATTGCGAAGTTAACTATTGCTATGATAATATTGATGTGATCTATTCCTCCTACATATGCATGAAGGTGACAGTGTGCATGCTATGCTAGTACTTGGTTTAGTCGTTTTGATCTATCTTACACTTAAGGTTACTTAAACATGAGCATTATTGTGGAGCTTGTTAACTCCGGCATTGAGGATTCGTGTAATCCTACGCAATGTGTTCATCATCCAACAAAAGTGTAGAGTATGCATTTATCTATTCTGTTATGTGATCAATGTTGAGAGTGTCCACTAGTGAAAGTGTAATCCCTAGGCCTTGTTCCTAAATACTGCTGAGTTACTACTGCTTGTTTACTGTTTTACTGTGTTACTACTGCTGCAATACTACCACCATCAACTACACGCCAGCAAGCTATTTTCTGGCACCGTTGCTACTGCTCATATATATTCATACCACCTGTATTTCACTATCTCCGAACTAGTGCACCTATTTGGTGTGTTGGGGACACAAGAGACTTCTTGCTTTGTGGTTGCAGGGTTGCATGAGAGGGATATCTTTGACCTCTTCCTCCCGAGTTCGATAAACCTTGGGTGATCCACTTAAGGGAAAACTTGCTGCTGTTCTACAAACCTCTCACTTGGAGGCCCAACACTGTCTACAGGAAAGGAGGGGGAACGTAGACATCAAGCACTTTTTGGCGCCGTTGCCGGGAAAGGTAAAAGGTACTCACACTCCGGATCTCGGCTACTAAGCTATTTTCCGGCGCCATTGTAAGTACTCGAAGCTATTTCCTTTAGACTCTGCAATTGCGACATTTGGTTTCTTGTTTACACTAGTTAGGCATAATGGAAAACAACAAAAATATGAGAGATCTTTATGAACTTTATCTTGAATTAGGACATGATGTGTTTGAAGAAAGAATTAAAAAACCCATGGAACTTTATATGCATGATAATGGGAATGTTATTACTATGAATGTTTTGAACACCATTGTTGCTAATGCTATGGAAAATTCTAAGCTTGGGGAAGCTGGCTTTGATGAGCATGATATTTTTAGTCCCCCAAGCATTGAGGAGAAAATTTACTTTGATGATACTTTGCCTCCTATTTATGATGATTATAATGATAGTAGTCTTTTGTTACCACCTGTTATGGAGGATAAATTTGATTATGATTACAATATACCTCCTATATTTGATAGCTACTTTGTTGAATTTGCTCCCACTACAACTAATAAAATTGATTATGCTTATGTTGGGAGTAGTAATTATTTTATGCATGAGACTCATGATAAGAATGCTTTATGTGATAGTTATATTGTTGAGTTTGCTCATGATGCTACTGAAAGTTATTATGAGAGAGGAAAATATGGTTGTAGAAATTTTCATGTTACTAAAATGCCTCTCTATGTGCTGAAATTTTTGAAGCTACACTTGTTTTATCTTCCTATGCTTGTTACTTTGCTCTTCATGAACTTGTTTATTTACAAGATTCCTATGCATAGGAAGCATGTTAGACTTAAATGTGTTTTGAATTTGCCTCTTGATGCTCTCTTTTGCCTCAAATACTATTTCTTACGAGTGCATCATTAAAACTGCTGAGCCCATCTTAATGGCTATAAAGAAAGAACTTCTTGGGAGATAACCCATGTGTTATTTTGCTACAGTACTTTGTTTTATATTTGTGTCTTGGAAGTTGTTTACTACTGTAGCAACCTCTCCTTATCTTAGTTTTGTGTTTTGTTGTGCCAAGTAAAGTTTCTATGTCAAAGTTGATGTTATATTTGGGATTGCTGCGCAGAAACAGCATTGCTGTCTGTCACGAATCTGGGCCTATTTCTCTGTAGAAAATTCGAAAAAATCTGCCAATTTACGAGCGTGATCCTCAGATATGTACGCAACTTTCATTAGTTTTGAGTTTTTCCATTTGAGCAAGTCTGGTGCCAGATTTAAATTCGTCTTTACGGACTGTTCTGTTTTTGACAGATTCTGCCTTTTATTTCGCATTGCCGCTTTTGTTAAGTTGAATGAGTTTCTTTGTTCCATTAACTTTCAGAAGTTATGTGCAATGTCCAGAAGTGTTAAGAATGATTGTGTCACCTCTGAACATGTGAATTTTGATTATGCACTAACCCTCTAATGAGTTTGCTTGAAGTTTGGTGTGGCAGAAGTTTTCAAGGGTCAATAGAAGAGGGTGATATAATGTGATCGAGAAGAGTGAAAGGTCTAAGCTTGGGGATGCCCCGGTGGTTCATCCCTGCATATTTTAAGAAGACTCAAGCATCTAAGCTTGGGGATGCCCAAGGCATCCCCTTCTTCATCGACAACTTATCAGGTTTCTTCTAGTGAAACTATATTTTTATTCCGTCACATCCTATGTATTTTACTTGGAGCGTCTGTGTGCTTTTATTTTTGTTTTTGGTTTGTTATCTTAGTTCTCTGAATAAGTTCATCCTTGTGTGGGAGAGAGACACGCTCCGCTGGTTCGTATGAACACATGTGTTCTTAGCTCATAATATTCATGGCGAAGTTTCTTCTTCGTTAAATTGTTATATGGTTGGAATTGGAAAATGCTACATGTAGTAATTGGTAAAATGTCTTGGATAATGTGATACTTGGCAATTGTTGTGCTCATGTTTAAGCTCTTGCATCATATGCTTTGCACCCATTAATGAAGAAATACATAGAGCTTGCTAAAATTTGGTTTGCATATTTGGTTTCTCTAGAGTCTAGATAATATCTAGTATTGAGTTTTGAACAACAAGGAAGACGGTGTAGAGTCTTATAATGTTTACAATATGTCTCTTATGTGAGTTTTGCTGTACCGTTCGTCCTTGAGTTTGCTTCAAATAACCTTGCTAGCCTAAACCTTGTATCGAGAGGGAATACTTCTCATGCATCCAAAATCCTTGAGCCAACTACTATGCCATTTGTGTCCACCATACCTACCTACTACATGGTATTTCTCCGCCATTCCAAAGTAAATTGCTTGAGTGCTACCTTTAAACAATTCAAAAGTTATTACCTCTTATTTGTGTTAATGTTTTATAGCTCATGAGGAAGTATGTGGTGTTTATCTTTCAATCTTGTTGGGCAACTTTCACCAATGGACTAGTGGCTTCATCCGCTTATCCAATAATTTTGCAAAAAGAGCTGGCAATGGGATTCCCAGTCCCGAATTAATTAACAAAAATAGACACTCCTCCATGGTATGTGATTGTTGGACGGCACCCGAAGGATTCGGTTAGCCATGGCTTGAGAAAGCAAAGGTGGGGAGGAGTGTCATCATAATAAAACTAAAATAAAAAGGCACTCCTTCATGGTATGAGATTGTTGGCAGGCACCCGAGGATTCGGTTAGCCATGGTTTGTGAAAGAAAGGTTGGAAGGAGTGCCACCCAAAAATAAAATAAAATGGGAGCCGCTCTTTGAAGGTTTGTTTGGCAAGGGGGTTAGAGTACCCGCTACCATTCGTTGACAACAACAAACACCTCTCAAAACTCTACTTTTATGCTCTCTATATGTTTTCAAAATCAAAGCTCTAGCACAAATATAGCAATCGATGTTTTCCTCTTTGAAGGACCTTTCTTTTACTTTATTGTTGAGTCAGTTTACCTATTCTTTCCACCTCAAGAAGCAAACACTTGTGTGAACTGTGCATTCCTACATACTTGCATATTGCATTTATTATATTACTTTGCATTGACAACTATCCATGAGATATACATGTTATAAGTTGAAAGCAACCGCTGAAACTTAATCTTCCTTTGTGTTGCTTCAACACCTTTACTTTGATTTATTGCTTTATGAGTTAACTCTTATGCAAGACTTATTGATGCTTGTCTTGAAGTACTATTCATGAAAAGTCTTTGCTTTATGATTCAGTTGTTTACTCATGTCATTACCATTGTTTTGATAGCTGCATTCATTACATATGTTTACAATATGATCAAGTTTATGATGGCATGTCACTTAAGAAATTATCTTTGTTATCGTTTTACCTGCTCGGGACGAGCAGAACTAAGCTTGGGGATGCTGATACGTCTCCAACGTATCGATAATTTCTTATGTTCCATGCCACATTATTGATGATATCTACATGTTTTATACACATTATATGTCATATTTATGCATTTTCTGGAACTAACCTATTAACAAGATGCCGAAGTGCCGGTTCTGTTTTCTGCTGTTTTTGGTTTCAGAAATCCTAGTAACGAAATATTCTCGGAATTGGACGAAATCAACGCCCAGGTTCCTATTTTTCCACGAAGCTTCCAGAACACCCGGGAAGGACCAGAGGGCCACAGGCCCACCAGGAGGGTGGCCGGCGCGGCCTAGGGTTGGCCCGCGCCGCCTCCCCCGGCCGCCTCTTCGACCCTCTGCGCCGCCTCTTCGCCTATTTAAAGCCCCCGCATCGAAAACCCTTAGAGAAAAGCCACGATACGAGAAAAGTTCCGGAGCCGCCGTCATCGCGAAGCCAAGATCTGGGGACAGGAGTCTCTGTTCCGGCACCCGCCGGGGCGGGGAAGTGCCCCGGAAGGCTTCTCCATCGACACCGCTGCCATCTCCACCGCCATCTTCATCACCGCTGCTGCTCCCATGAGGAGGGAGTAGTTCTCCATCGAGGCTCGGGGCTGTACCGGTAGCTATGTGGTTAATCTCTCTCCTATGTACCTCAATACAATGATCTCATGAGCTGCTTTACATGATTGAGATTCATATGAGTTTTGTATCACAATTTATCTATGTGCTACTCTAGTGATGTGTTATTAAAGTAGTTTTATTCCTCCTGCACGTGTGTAAAGGTGACAGTGCGTGCACCGTGTTAGTACTTGGTTTATGCTATGATCATGATCTCTTGTAGATTGCGAAGTTAACTATTGCTATGATAATATTGATGTGATCTATTCCTCCTACATATGCATGAAGGTGACAGTGTGCATGCTATGCTAGTACTTGGTTTAGTCGTTTTGATCTATCTTACACTTAAGGTTACTTAAACATGAGCATTATTGTGGAGCTTGTTAACTCCGGCATTGAGGATTCGTGTAATCCTACGCAATGTGTTCATCATCCAACAAAAGTGTAGAGTATGCATTTATCTATTCTGTTATGTGATCAATGTTGAGAGTGTCCACTAGTGAAAGTGTAATCCCTAGGCCTTGTTCCTAAATACTGCTGAGTTACTACTGCTTGTTTACTGTTTTCTGTGTTACTACTGCTGCAATACTACCACCATCAACTACACGCCAGCAAGCTATTTTCGCACCGTTGCTACTGCTCATATATATTCATACCACCTGTATTTCACTATCTCTTCGCCGAACTAGTGCACCTATTTGGTGTGTTGGGGACACAAGAGACTTCTTGCTTTGTGGTTGCAGGGTTGCATGAGAGGGATATCTTTGACCTCTTCCTCCCGAGTTCGATAAACCTTGGGTGATCCACTTAAGGGAAAACTTGCTGCTGTTCTACAAACCTCTGCACTTGGAGGCCCAACACTGTCTACAGGAAAGGAGGGGGAACGTAGACATCAGTTATCGCATGACCTGTAACCATTGCCTCTTTTTTTCGTGGCTTTATGGTCCACTATAGGGTGAGCCGTGCGAGGCGCTCCGGCTTATATGTGCACATGTACTGTGTGCATTGCTGGCTATAGTGTCGGCTTTACCACCAACTTGTCGCTCGGTGTTGAATGCAGACAGGAAAACTTGTTTTTTCTTTTCGAGACTCGACAATGCTTATCTGTATATTTTGAATATCTTCGCTATGTGTGCAATAGTTAGGTCGCTCGGGCTTGATTGCGCAGAGGCTAAGAACTCGGTAGTTCATGGTGGTTTTGCTGCATGTGTGCTCTAAGGGTCATGCGACTCATAGTGCAGTAGCCAACAAACCGTGCAACCAGCCTTGGGTCTTTTCTGTAAGCCTAGCTGGGAGGTTCTTGTGTTAGTAATCCCTGCGGTATACAGACCGCGTGCCATCGTAGATTTTTCCCTATTGGCTTCGTGGTTGGCATGAAAGGTGCACATGTCCATCTTTAGGCCATCTTGTCCCATTTTTTTGAAATAGGGAAGCCCCAGACCCAGCAATCAATTCATACGGCTTTTATTTATATTTTTAAACAAATATTTGCCAAAATCATACATCACAAAATCCAAAGCCACCACTAAAAACCTAGAATCCCGACAATGGGCGGAATAACATGCCGTCAGGGCCTCATTCCCTAAAAACAAAAGACAACGCCCCACCAGCTAATTACCGGGGGCATCACGGAGCCACCCTATGGCGAAAGCAGGGGCACACATCAGGTGTAGCAGACCCTTGACGAGTGCCTCATGTCATTGTTTTAGAAGCTGTCACCACCATCAACCGTTGGTCCATATTCAGGGCAGAGATCCTCTTAGCCCTTTCAACGCCTGTCACCGACTCCACCATGGCGCCCGACAAACCTTCCACTCTACGCGAGACGATCATACTTCACCTGTAACCAAGGCCCCGCTGTGCCATGCCACCGAGACTCGCCAACGTCGATGAGCTAGATGAAACCACTCCGCCTCAGAGCGCCTCCATCCAGCATCAACTCAAAAAATAATGCCCTCATGAGGGAGAATGACAGCACACGCCACCATCACCCGAAGGGGAAGCTCGCGCGGAGCAACGCATGGGGAAGCTCCTGAGTGGAGGACATCAACCCTCCTACGTCTCGGCGGTAGAGGTTGGTACCCTAGGTACGGGCCCTAAATTTGGTGGTGGTTTTGCTCCTACCTTGAGGAGTTGGTTGTCTCCCTCGGCCTTGTCGTCGGCGCCTTCGCTGGTTGTGGAGGCCATGTCGGTGCTGGAATTCATGGGACGGATCTGTCTCGCGCAAAGTATATATATTCTCCTAGGGAAACCCAAGATCCTCGTATCAGGCGATGGTGGTGCTCTCAGCGTCATAATCTCCATGTAGGCACCGTCTAGGAGCCTCTTTGTTGCGATCAATTCTTGTCTCCTTGTCCGGTTAGCTCCAGCTCCTCCTAGCGTCGGCGCCGCCTAGGTCAATCATCACACTACACACCCCCGTTTGTGTTAGCCACCCCACCATACCCCAGTCCCCATGAGCTCTGGTGAAGCCAGGCCTCCGTCGCGCGCGAAATATATGCTCTGGTTGGCGTCCTTCTAGTCGCAAGCCGCTTCAAGCAGTGGAGGAAGATGAGCGTCGTCACGCTTTTCAGGCCTAACAGGAGCGAGGGGCAACGGTGGTCTAGCCCTGAACAGAGGAGATGCGTACATGGTGTATCCGCCTTCCATCGGTTGCCTACATCACCTGCTCAGATCCCTTAGCGTCCTAATCAGAAGTGGATTTAGCTAGTCCCTACTTGCCAGGATTATGTTTCGATTGTAGTTTGTTTTTTGGATTTTTTTCTTCCACTAATTTCTATTTCTATTTTGCTCACACCAATTGTTGTGGTCAAGCTGGGATCCAAAATTTTCCATGTTTCTAATCCACCAGCTATTGTTCCTTTTTTAGTTCAAGGATTTGCCTATTCTTTCTTAATATATTATTTGTCTCAAGTAAGGGAAAAAAAATGAGAACCCAAAATAACAGAAAATGAGAACCGAAAATAATAATTTTTTTGTTGTGGCAAGAGATGGAAACAAACATAAAAATAAGAAGGGGGAAAAGCTGAAAAAATGATCACCATGGAAGTTGATTGCTTGCGGTAAGACAGATGGCCCACAACCAAAATTTCTATACTATGACAAACAAAAAGGGGTATGTAAACCCATACCTTCTCTCAACCCATCCCTTCTCCGCGTGAAGAGAGAGAGAGATTGAGAGAGCTTCGAGAGACCCCATCTCCGGTGGCGTTTTCTGGCGGCTACCCTCCCCCGGTGACCGCAAGGTCGTTGGAGGGATGGGGAGTCGCCGGATCTCATCTCCGGCCATGTATAGCTGTAGGTTTTAGGCCTTCTAGCTGTAGGGTTTGCATGCTAGTCCCGGTTGCTTCCTCCTCGGTGATGGTAGGGGTCAATAAGTTTGCCTAAATCTCTACCGTGCGTGGTGTTCTGCTATGTGGTCGGTGAAAGATCTGGGTGCTAGTTTTGTAGTCGAGGCCGAAGCAGCGGCGACGTCCTCATCCCGAGATTTTGTTCTTCGGCTCCGCCGTCGTGGCGGTGGGTGCTTCGGTGCAGCTGTGCAGATTGGGAGCCTGTACATGAGCTGGTTCAGGCCGGTGTCGCCGGTGGTGGGCTAGAGGACAATGAGAACTGCTTTGGTTGGCGTGGTTTTAGGACGGAGGATTTGGTTCCACTCCTCGACAATGTCGATGGGGTGATCTGGATCCGTAGCTCGATGGATGGCTTGGGGCAAGGCCCCGACCGACGAGCCCCAACAGTGAAGGTGTCGTCTTCAGCGACCCACTTCGGAGGTTCTCAAAGTTCTCTATAGCGATGAAGCCACGTCGAGCTCGGGTGTGTTGGTTTCTGCCCTTCTTCTCTTGGCGTCGAAGATGGTCAAAGTTTGGCTATTGTGATGCAGAACCTCCAGGGACTTCAATGTATTTTTTTGTATTTTTGGGTCCTCTGCGTACGTGTCCTGTAATCTAACCTTATGATATGAAATGGTACACATATCCTGTTTTCAAAAAAAATCAAAAAGGGGTATGTGATGTAAAAGATGAGGGGCTCAATGAATTGAAACGAACATAGCCTAGAGTGATTTCTGAAACGTCAGAAAAAAGTCGCACAAATCTCAATGCTGAATTGGACCACTAAGGTAAGCCCGAGACGTCTATAGGTGGGTGGAATTGATGGTTTGCAGGTTCAAGGATCCCTCCCTCTACACAGGCAGTTCGGTGTTAACTTCAGCGGCAGGCAGCTTCACTACAATGTTTGATAGTCCAGGAGATTGGGAGAAGGGATCTCATTTGCAGCTATACACGCCTCTCGCTTTTTTAGTGCAACAAGATAGCTACATATTAGGAGAAGTAGGAATATCAAAGCAGATCATGAGAGCATCTCTAACAGGCGCGCTATATTTTGGCGCGCTATATGTCGCTCCGACCGCGCTGCAAAAGTTTTCGCGCGCTGCGCTAAGTTTTCCCTAACCGGAAGCGCTAAAGTAGAGCGCGTGCGCGGGCGCAAAAACTATTCCTCCGCCGGATGCTTCAAAATACAGCAAGCAGCGTCGGTGGAAATAACAATCGCACACAACTATGCATCAAACAAGATCAAACAAACTTCACAAATTCACAAATAAATGTACCATTTATTATTACAACACAAAAATACAACAAGTACATCAAATTGTTCACAACAAATACAACAAGTTTACGGATCAACATACAACAATAGAACATAGTTTTGAAACAATACAACATAGTTTTCAAACAATACGATAAGTATGCAACTATTGTCGTGCATGCCAATTCCACCTTTCTTTCTTGAGACCTTTTTGGAGCTCATCATGTGTTTCGTTCGAGCGAATGGAATGGTACGAGGCAATGAACCGGGCAATCCTATGTGCAGACCTCTTCACTTGCACGGGAACCCCCATCAACTTGTAGTGGGTATGATCCACATTTTTCCACGATCATCCTCTATAATCATGTTATGCATGATGACACAAGCAGTCATGATATACCAAAGGCACTCTTGGTCTCAAAATCTAGCCGCCTCCCTCACAATGGCAAATTAGTCTTGCAAAATCCCAAATACTCTCTCTAGATCTTTCCTAACCGCCGCTTGTGCATTGTGAAATTGGGTTTGTTTCTTACCTCATGGTTGAATAACCGGCTTCACAAATATTTGCCACCTTGGATATATGCCGTCGGCGAGGAAGTATCCATAGTTGTACTTGTGGCCATTTGCTTCAAACTCCACCAATGGAACTTCCCGTATTGCAAGTCTTGTCATTAGTGGTGACCGTTGAAGAACATTGATGTCATTGCAAGACCCGAGCGTTCCAAAAAATGCATGCCATATCCAAGTCTCATGATCGGCGACCGCTTCAAGGACTATAGTGACAGTTCTTCCAACTCCAATGCACACAATCAATTGAGCCAAGCATACCTGGAAATCCCCGGTCGGCGTTGAACTCCAAAAATATTGCCGTGTCTTGAGCATTGGAGGCTCTCAAGTATGTGGAGCCGAAAACATTCACAATTTCCACGGCAAAGCGCTTCACACACAAGATATAAGTGCTCTCTCTCCCATGGCGAAATGGTCATCAACTAGATCTGCCGGTATACCGTATACCAACATAAGCAAGGCGGCGGTCACCTTCAATGTGCTATGACCAAGTTCTCTGGCGGCATTTCTCTTGTTCACATAATCGATCATACTTGGTCATATCCGTTGCGATGTGTTTGAACAAGTTGATGTTCATCCGAAAACAACGCCGAAAATAGCTTTCGGAAAATATCGGATTCTCATTGAAATACAACCGCATCAACTTCTCGTGTCCTTCAATCATTTCTCTCCACAACTTCTGTCTACCGAACACCGATCCACCTATTTTTGGCTTCTTGACGGCGCGGTATGCTAATAGTATGGATATGCTCTCTTCTTCCTCTGTGTCGTACTCATCGTCCGATGAATCGTATGATGAACTCTACAAATAAACATATGAAATAACTTCACTACAACTAGCTAGTAGCAAAAAAATCGACAAAATGATGGCGGCCGGTGGAGGCGCATACCTTGCGAGCAAACCGGCGAGCATCTTGGCTGCGCCATGTTGGAAGTAGGCTCGACGGGACGCTGCTCGAGGGCGCCGCTACGAAGAGGAGGATGCGCGGTGGAGGCGAAGTGCCATCGGAAGCGCCGGCCTTGTGCCTGTCGGTGGCGGCTCGGTACAACGCGGCGGAGTGGCCGAAACTATCGGGAGGAGGTGCGAGCGAGGCGGATCGACGATGCGGCGGCAAGATAGAGCGGGGCCGGCGGCGGAATCGACCGGCGCCGGTGGAATCGTGTAGCGGCGACGCAGGTGGGGAAATGGAGGGCGCGTGCGCGGGGTGAAATTTCCAGCCTTTATATATTCGCGCGCATCTGAACAGATGCCGCGCGCTGCAGCCGACGAATCACATATATGGTGCTCTGGATAGTGTAAAAAGCCGCGCACACCAATTTTTTTGAAGCGCTGCCGCGGATAGCGCGCCTGCTGGAGGACCTATTTCGTCTCCGCGCGCTGCATACTGACGGTTTTTATAGCGCGGGCACGGGATAGCGCGCCTGTTGGAGATGCTCTGAGACTCGACTAGCTCTTAATCCTCCTTTAGTAATTTGATGTTTAAGTTCATAACATAGGCCGGCCAATGTCCTGGCAAGGGCATCCTTCTACATCTAGCGTGGATCCCCTCCGCTGTCACAGCTTTTTTCTGTAAAATGCAGATGAGTTGAATAAAAAAAATCTTTTATGTTAAAAAAACTCCGTAAAGGAAAGGAGCTTCATAGATCGGACGGAATGCATCGAACGTTCAGAAGTCACAGCAAAGGATAATCACATGAAGCCGTGTATTCGCGTTTTTTTTTTGCGACGACGCGTTTCCTGGTTTTTGCAGTACCACCTTTCTGTTCTTGTTTCTTTCTTGTTTGGCTCGGAGGAACACCTTTCCATTTCTACTTAGCCGCCGAGCGTATAAATCATCTCCACGCACGTCGGCAGCCCCAACCCTAGCCGCAAAATGGAACCGGTTCCCCCCCAGCTCCCTCTGGCCGCCGCCGCCGCAGCCACCGAAGCTCCTGAAGCGGCGATTGATCGGACTCGGACGTTCTTCGTTTTCATCACTGGTGCTGACGCCGGCGACCAAGAAAGGTCAGTTTGTATATTAGATATACGGAGTAGCCTTAGATCTTTTAGATCTTGCTCTACGATTTTCGGGTGGCCTCGCTGATGTAATCCAAGATCAGCCGGCCAATTCTAATTCGTTTTCGCGTGTAAATACTATATCTTCCAGAGTGAGAGTTCCAACCTAAGCATGATTTCGAATGGATCTTTTCGCAGAGTGTGCTTCCGTACGGAGGAGCGGGACTGGATGAACCTCCCCGAGCTCGTCGTATCCAAGGTGGCCGAGATCGCGCTACGCACGGACGTGACGGACTACATCCGGCTGAGAACCATCTGCAAGACATGGAGAGTTATCGCCAAAGCGGACCCTAAGTTCATGGGGATGGACCCGCGCTACTTCCCACGGAACTGGGAAATAATCGAAAAGGGCGCGCGCCGCGAGGGGAAAACCAGGTTCATGCACACTCTCACCGACGCCTCCATCTGGCTGGACATCCCTCCAGAGTACGGAAACGTCATTGCCAGCGCCGAGGGCTGCCTGATCCTCGCCTCGGGACGGGGGTGCCAACATAAACTGCGCCTCTTCAACCCGGTGACCAGGGCCGTCGCTGACCTGCCCAATGTTCCACGGGATAGCAAGATTACATCTGCTGGATTCATCTACGACGGCGAGGCTGATGTTTATCCAACCGTGGTGCTCTGCACAGAGGATCCCATCCAATGGATCGTGTACTACAAGCCCGGCGACACCGAGTGGCGAATCCTCGACTACGAGGAGGAGGAGCACGTCGAGCTGCTGCCGTATCCCGCGGGCGGTCTCTCCGTGCGCGGCAGGTTCTACGTTCCCACACCCACAGGGAACCTGCGCATGTTGGAGCCTCGGCCGCAGCCTCACCTGGTGTACGTGGCCATGCAGGAGGCTCGCCACAGGTGCGGCCGCTACTTCGGCGCGAGGTCCTGGCTGAAAGACGACGGTGATGGCCGGATGCTGCTACTACGTTACATTGATGACAATGACAAGGTCGAGATGTTCATGGTGGACTTCACAGATGGCAAGGGGAGCCTTACCCTCGTGGAGGACCAGGAATACATCTACAGCTGCTTTCGCCCGTTGCTAGCGCTCGGCAGTATGTCCAGTGATCAGTTCCCAGCTCTCACAGAGAAGATACATGGGGATGCTGTGTCTCAGATGCGCCGAGATCTATTATCTATTTCCCTTTAGTTTTCAAACATTCATTGGTGTTCCTTTAATTTGCTATTCAACAATTTTCCATCAGTTATTTCTACATATTCATGTAAGACATTCATCATATAATTATATGTCTGGAATATTCAGCTCAGTCTACTATTGTATTTCTCAAACGGCGTTATTTAAGTCTCTTTAAAATTCTGAAGCTGATAATGCTAAGTTCTTTTGCATGTGTCCATTGTTAGAATTGGTGGATATACATTGCATATACTTTATTTCGTATGAATTATCTATTTCCCTTCAGTTTTTAAACATTCAGCGGTGTTCCTTCAGTTCTCTATTGAACAATTTTTTATCAGTTATTTGTATATACTCGTGTAAGACATTCAACTTATGATTATATGTCTGGAATATTCGGTTGGGTCTACTATTGTATTTCTCAAATGGCGTGATTTAAGTCTCTTTAAAATTCTGAAGCTGATAATTGTAAGCTGATTAGTTCCCAGCTCTCACATGGGGATGCTGTGTCTCAGATGCGCCGAGATCTATTATCTATTTCCCTTTAGTTTTAAAACATTCATTGGTGTTCCTTTAATTTGCTATTCAACAATATTCCATCAGTTATTTCTACATATTCATGTAAGTCATTCATCGTATAATTATATGTTTGGAATATTCAGCTGAGTCTACTATTTTATTTCTACAAAGCTAGCACGAAATTTATTTCTACATAGATGTGTTCCCAATAGTTAAATTTTATTAACTAGCTAAAGGTTTGTATTCTTAGAATTTATTACCGAGATGTTGATATGAAGAATTGCAGTCTATGGGATTTTTCATAACTTGATCGTTTGCACTAAGTTTGTTGTAAATGTTTTGACTCCAACTTGTTAGAAATATTTCTATACCTTTTCCATAATCAATCAAACAAGTTGTCCTTCTAACCGAATCAAGATGGCGTTGTAGTACGATGTTTTCAACTATTCTTGTGATTTTGGATGACACAATTCAAAGAGGCCACCATACTAATCAATCTTTGTACTCGCTCTAGTTCTACAAAGCATGACATCTTGTCAAACTTTAACCAAGATCCAGAAATTTAAAATGTAAAGACAAAGAAAAACAACTTGGAGGGTCAGAGCATCAATGCATAGTCTAAACAGCTAGGAGAACCTAGTGTTGTTACTAGAAACTGTTAGTACGGGTGCATCAATAGCTAATAACTTTAATTGGGCCATTCCAAGATGTGAACCACTCATCTGAGGTGCATACATACTTTTGAGAGAGTAGGGAGTGACTATTTCCCAGCTCTCACAGAGAAGAACCCAATGTCATTACTACAAATGGCAAAAAGGCGACACTTACGAACTAACTTCTATAGAAATGGCCTACTGAATGATGTGGTAACAGCCAGTTGGTCCAGTTTTTGTTCCCTTCCGTGATTTTAGGACAAGAAATTTACCGGGTGACTCCACGTTATTCTGTAACCCACATCTCGTAAAAATAATCCCATTAGATGTACCACTGCTGCTATAAACGGTTATTTGGGGTACATCAATATCTAATCGCTTTAATTGGGGCATTCTAAGATGTCAACCCGACGTATGGGAGTGTTGTGTCTAATATGCACGGAAATCTATTATCTGTGTCCTTTAGTTTTAAAACAGAAATTGGCATATAAAGGTGTTCCTTTAGTTTGCTATTGAACATTCAGCCCTCAGTTAGTCCTAAGTAGTTGTGTAAAACATTCGGCTTAGGATTATGTCTTGAATATTTAGTCTAGTGGACTACTCGTATTATATTTCTCCAACACATTGTTTCCAGATGGTTTAAAAAGCTGAAGCTGATCATTCTAAGTTATTTGCATGTGAGGATTGTTAGATTTGTACGATATACAATGCATAAAGTTTATTTTGTAGGAATTCTTTTGCAAAAAATCTTTTGCAATTTCATATGGAAGCTTACACTAAATCCAATTTTTTTTTGGAACAACTTCTACATTTCTCATAAGGTAAGTCAACCTTAATTTTTCTTATCTAGGATTAATATGACATGAAACTATAGTCCTTCTCATTTTCTTATTTTTTCATTTTCAAATTCCATGAAGCAAAGTCCCAAAAGTATGTAGGCACTCCTCTGTGCTCTATGTACTACTATAAAGATAGCACAACTATTCAAAAATACAAATAATTAAGGTCCAACACTTCAGCTAGAGATAGAGATGTTGTCCCAATATTTACATTTGATATTTATTAAAATATTAGTGCTTTTCGTGAATTACTTTCATAAAGATTTGTAGTCTTTAGATTTATTTACCAAGAGAGAGTGCGTGGTTTTAAGAATTATAGTTTATGAAAGGGATTTTTCATAACTTTTGCACAAGTTTTTTTTTTAAAAACATTGATTTCAGCTTATTAAACATATTTCTATGTCTTTCCCATAACCAATTGAACAACATATCTTTCTGTAGGAGTCAAGATGACGCAGAAGTATGATATTTTTTTTGTCAATTCTTGTAATGCTGGGATGATAGGATTCAAAGAGGCCACAACAGTGACCAGTCCTTTGTACTCACCCCAGTTCTATAAAGCATTGCATTATGCAAAGTTTTAATATGAAACTTCCAAAAATTAGTGTACCAAGACCCGAAAGTTTACTATTTACAAGACAGAGATAATTAACTTGGAGAAGATCAGAGCATCACCACATAGCCTCTACAGTATAACCCAATGTCATTAGAAACAGTGAGCTGGAGTACAACTACAACTAATATCTTCACTTGGGAAATTCCAAGATGTCAACCACTCATCTCAGGTGTATAGATACTTGTGAGAGTGTAGAGTGTGCCTAGCCCCTCCGTAATTTCACCTCTTAATATTGTTAAGATTTGAAGTTTTAAATATTCAAAGATGTCATCTCATGCATCTATTTTACTATATATATAGTGGATATATGCATATGACAACTTCCATTATTGATGCCCTCTATTTTCCTAAATCACAATTTTTAATTACGTAGTGCCTATATTCGTTGTACCTGAACAAGCATTGTAATAATTATGTTATTCTATTCTTTGTATTTAATGTGTATCTATGATATTCATCAATTTATTAAATAAATACGGCCAGCATCAACTCTTCAATATGTTGCACATGCCAATTCGTAACAAGATATAATCGCTTTGATGTGCATGTTCTTGGCATATTAGGAATGCTGGCTATCCACTACATTATATTCTACAAGTAATAGCTTTTAAATACACAACAATTTCATCATATGTTATCTCCTTTATATTCCATATAAATATAATTTTGAGACAGTAAACAGTGTTTAGCCCCTCGTTAGTTTATCCTCTTGATTTTGTTAACATTTCAAGTTCTGAATTCTCGAAAGATATCATATCATGCATCTACTTAATATAAATAGTCCGTGTATGCATACAACACCTTGCCATTTTAACCCACCCACCCCCAACATGGAGATACGATGTAAATATATATATTTGTTGCACTCTGTGTCATTATTTCTGCTTGCGATATCGATCCGTTAACTAAAATTAAAATGATAGAATAGCAATGGTAAATGTTAAACCCTCAGAAGTTACGATATCTCAACCGTGGAGATATGGGATAACTCGAATGCAACGCTAAAGCATCAAAAGTCTTCTCTACCATTTCCTTTATAAACATTATAGACATACTAGTCGAATGCCCGTGCACCGCCATCGACCTTTAATTTCTTTACTTGCATACATGTACATGTGTTAATATCTCAATATTTTCAACTGTGTATATATCAACATTTTCATTGACAATAACATCTAGTCAAGGACATGAGCATGCATGAGAGGATGCCATTTAGGTCTCTGAAATTATAGCTCTCTAAATCTTTTGCCAGGTATACATGAGGCGCATCTGGGAAATTGTCCTTTTTATGTAGGAAATGGGCATATGTAATTTGGTCTTACAATCTTTATTTCTATTACATGAAAACCTATATTGTTTCCGATGCATGTTCTACTAGTTTTCTTTTGCCAAATAAAAAAATGCATGTAGGGAGTGATAGTACACACATAATTCTATGCTTGTGCCTTGTAGGGGCTGTATTGTATTAATTATTTTTAGGTTGTAGAGAAATTCAATACACATGAAATAATTTTTGTTGATGAGAGAAAACTTTCTTGACGGTTTTTGTTGACTGTACAAATCTTATTTGATGGTGAGTGTTATCGGATCATGCTACCATCTAGAAATTGTGCTTTTACCTGTACTAAGATGAATGATGTGGAGCAACATGCACATGAAAATGCACTTATATACTAATACAAATTAATTATCGTAGATGTTGATTTTTTTTCATTTTATCAATCTAGTAATGTTAATTACAAATAAATTTCGAGCGTCAAAAAATCATGCAGTGATTCAGGTACTATTCTATAGGTGGCAAGTGTTCTCATTCCAACATTCTATCGGATACAAAGATAGACATAGACGTCCAGATATGTAGTAGATTTTTATGGACACAAGAATCCAATTGCTGCACTTTCATGTGGCTGAAGAGCTGAAAATAAAACAAAGCAGCTTATTCATGTCTGGACTTGGTATTATATAACAATTATAAACTGGTGATAGAAGGAATGACGTCTAGTGTTGTGTTTCCTATTACACATTTGTGAAGTCCCATCCTTATGATAAAAATAACGCCATGTAATCTTGCATTCCGTCAACGTCCCAGATTGAGAGAATGAAAAGTGCAGAAAAAATATTGACATCGTCAGTTCAGAATGAAAAGAACATGATAGTTTAATATACCCCATCTGCTGTCATCTATGTGAAGATAAGAAACTGGCTCCGTCATTAGCATGAATAAGTGTCAGCTAATGCTTCACTAAAAAGATCAGCTAATGCAGATTGAACTTGCATTACGAATCAATTCTAGGAAACAAATATAGTTTGTCAAGCCAAACCATTCCCATCAGAAAAACTGAGGAAGTACAAGATATATTTTCTCAACTTTGCTAGGGTGATGGGTCCCTTCTCTTCTACTTCTTATGACTTTTGATTTTGAATGTTGCTGCTAGCAATTATCCACAAAACATGGGTAGATAAGATTATCAATATTGTGCATCTTTCAACTATATTGAAATGATTTGCATGTCGCATGATGCTTTAAATATTCTCATAAATCCAGGGAGAGGATATCTATAGAAATGCTGCCACTTGCATGCAATATGACGGTTTATGGATTTCATATACCCAGAAGAATTCATGGGTGCCTACCTCCGGTGGGTAAAATAAAACAGTACTGGATCATGATGGCCCGCGTTTCCTCACCCATCAATTTCAGCAATAGAATAAAATTTACAAAATACATGGAGATGCACAAAGTAAAACTCAAAATTTCAGTAGAAATATATTTGTTTGTTACAGTGGCCCAAACTTCTAAGCCCATTTGTATTTGGACATTATTCCGGTACATGCAGATCATAAGGCAGTGGTATGGTGTACAAACCGATAGCAATACCTAGACAACGTCAAGTGAGCAACAAAAATAAAGGGCGTATGTGCACATACCCAAAACAAGGGAAATAAGGGAAATTCCATGTCCATACCTAACTTACTCTGAGCAACAATTTACCATTTCCAAGCTTTTTGAAAATCATATGAACAAATGTAAATAATGATTGCATTCATGCAACACATTAAAATAGTTTAGGGTTTAATTCATGATACTGCTTAACTGAACAATTAAGATGCACTATCTTTTTTCACATGAATAATTTATTAGGGATAAACTTCTAAGACCAGATACCATGCTATTATCTATTGAGGAAGTTCTTAATTTTCATTCCTAATATTTGTGTCTTGCATCGTAAGTACAAAATCCATGAATAAATAAATACACACATTGTGGTGTAATTAGTACCTTGCTTTGGCTGTTGACGTCATTACACTTCAGCAGCTAAACCAAGTCTTAAATGGTATATGCTTCCTTGTATCATTCATGGTATATGGAAACATAGAAGCGGAGTGCCGCCATTCCCGTGGTGTTAATGTTTTGCCATACATAGTAAGCGCTAACGGATTTGTGTATATGAGTGAATGTGCATCGTATGGCCATGTAAAATTTCCATGTACAAGGTGTCAGCGAGAAGACTATTAGTATAGGTAAGTGCAAGGTAGACAGTGGCGTGTTCTCTGTCTTTTAGTGGAGGCAAAGTACATGTTGGAGTGATTTAATTTGAAAATTATGTGGATACTTATACAGTATTTGACCCTAGTCCAATAAGTTTGTCTGATAATGCATGGACATCATTACAGTGTGTGCCTTTGATAAGCAGAGTAGCTAGCTCAGAAGCAAAGTGTCGCTTAACTTTAGCAGGCATAATTGTATGGAAGCAGAGGAACAGAGCCAAGGTGATTATATTTTTTTCGAAATGGGGAAATATCGGCCCAGCTTCTGCATCCAAGGGATGCACACGGCTTTTTATTAGATTATTCACAACATCTTACAAGAGCAATACAAAAGATCAAACTCGAAGCCACCTCACTAGACCTACAGAGGGATGAAGGGGGTGACAATTCACCAACCCATATCAACCAAAAACCAAATGCCTTCCCAGGCCGCCCAATAGCAGATGAGAAGGACATCCAGTCAAGCAGACTCCCAGCATACGCCAACGCCTACGCCATAGAAGTTGCTACTGCCGTCTTCCTCGACTCCATCTTCAAGAGAGATCATCGCATCGACCATGCCAGGCCTGCCATCGATGCCGCCACGACGCCAGACGACTCCACCATCCTGCGCGAGTCCATCACACTGCATCCGTCCCGAGACACCACTGCACCATGCCGCGGCGACTCGACGACGCCGACACAGCGAAAGCACACCGCTCCACCTCAGCACCACCGCCATCCGTTGTCTGCTCCAAAAACGATGCCCCCAACAGGGAGAACTGCGTTGCGCGCCGCCATTGTCCGATCCGGGAGACCCGGGTCTAGGATTTCCCCTGGAGCAGGCCAGGCGAAGAAACGCATGTTGCAAAGACAATGCCTTCAACAAGGTAACGACGAAGCACGCCGCCATCATCCGCCAAGACCGAAGTCCGGCCGGCTTTCACCGGCAGCTGCGCCTCGCCATGGGCTAGCCACACAACTAGCCGATCTCCTCCGGCGAGAGAGAAGACCACCACCGCGGTGCCACGGTCAGCGGCACCTGACGCCCGCCACCTGCCACCAGGTCGGCGCCGTCACCACCATCGCCATCCAGGGCCGCCGCCCTTGGTGCCGTGATCCCAACTCTCGAGGAGGAGCAGCACGAGATCCACCTCCATCCCCACCCGCCCGGCCATGCCAAGGCGAGGAAGGAGGAGAGGACCGCGTCAGGGTTCGGGGCCGTGCCGCCGCCCCCATTACCGCCCTCCCGGCGAGGCCACGGCGAGGAACGGCGGAGAGGGCTGCGCCGCCATGGCCAGGGCCGCGCCGCCGCCCCCAACACCACCCGCCCGCACCGCCATCAACCAGAACCGGGACCATCCCCCGGCGCGAAGGCGTGCCTCCTACCGCCGCACCAGGGGACCACGCGAGGATCCCCGCCGCCCCCATCACCGGCCGCGCCAGGCTTCGCCGGCGGCGGCCTCCGGGGACGACGAGGAGGAGAGGGGAGGGGGAGGGGAAGGCGGCGGCGGCTAGGGTTCGCCCGAGTCGCCCTTGGAGGAGGACGACCCGTGCGTAGTCTCTGCAAAACAGCAATGTGATTAGTTCTGGGACATGCTGAAGGTTCTTGCTGGTTTGGAGCAGTTGGCATGTACCCTTTTTTTAATCTAAGGTAAATATTAAGTATCACCCTTCTAACCATGTGGAGTAATATCCTTATTTGATGATTTTTTTGTGTCTGCAGATTTTTCAAGTGAGCGCCTTCTCCATATATGTGTTTGGAGCTATAAATGAATATCCAGGTAGTTCTTCTTCCTCTCAATCTGGAAATTGTTGTATAAATTTCGGTATATACAGTGTAAGCAGAAAATTCATTGGTATATACTCTGTTGTGCATTGTTTCCTGAAAAGTGAAGGCAGAGCCCAGATTGGAGTGGCTTGGTTTGACAAACATATGTGTATGATTGCAGTTATTAGCTTTGACAAACAGAGTAGCTCACAACCAGGGTAGCGCCTATTTTTAGCAAACAAAATCGGATAGCACCGGAGGAGCAGAACAGAGATAATTGTACATAGCTGTCTACTAGTAGGTATTTAATATTACAACATGCTGAAGGTACTTGTTTGCTGGAACCATAAGTAGGTCCATAATGTTATACATGATACTTCGGATCATCGAAGTTGGCATGTTGGTAATTTTCTGCCCAATCCTTGCTTCACCAGCTTCACTGCTTTTTTTTTTGGTCTTGGATTCCTAGGTGGAGCAAGCATGGCAGTTGGGAGGTGCATTATCTAACCTCACGTAATTGCAGAAAAAACTGAAGTCAGTTTTGGGGCGGTTTTCAGAGCGAGATAGAAACAATTTCAGCAAGCTCGAGGTAAGCAACATCACGACTGAAGTTGAGCGGCTGCAATCTGACCCACATCTAACGGGACCTACAAAAGCTGAAATAAAGGGGCCAATAGCTCCTATGCGACGTTTTCCATGGAATTGGATGAGAAGCGACGTTGTTCGTGAAAATAGCTAGCATGCGGCGTTGTTTAGGTAGGAAATAGCTCAGGGCCACCCGTGCCATAAAACGGCCGTTAAGGAGACCGTTAGGTTAGTTAAGAGTTTGGTTAAGTTAGTGGTGGCCCTGAGTCAAACCAACTGACCCAACCGCACCCTTCCGACCGAGCGCGCGCGGACATTTTCTAGCGGCGGCGGCGGAGCTCACCATCCTTGTCGACGGCGGCGGAGCTTGCTCCGAGGACGGCGGCGCTTTCGTTCAACGGTAGACGTGGTGAGTGCCATTCGAAACCCTAATTCCTCTTCCATCATTTTCATCCATTAGATCTGAGGGCTGGTTGGGTTGGAGCTTAGATTGTGGCCGGCGGCGTTGCTGAGCAAGGGGAACGAGATGGGGGAGGCATGAGAGGGGACAAGCAATCGGTAATTCATCCCATCTTGAAGCTTAATTTCAATTCTATTTGCTTACTGCCTCGAATCGTAGCTCACATTGCCCGCCAAATACAGGAGAAGGGGTACATATAAAATTTGCATAAAACTCTTTCCCTCCAAGGCAGTGTTAATTGATGGAAGCATGCGGGAGATTGAGAGAGACACAATGGTTGAATGGGATGTACCTATTGCAGACATCGATCTACAAGAACTAGAAAGAATGGAAGAGGAGGCGGTGACATAGGCATACCCAATGGGCCTGTTGAAGATGGTACCCAGGGTTTACTGAAGGCCCAGGACTCGAAGAATAAGAAGATTCGGAAGCCCAAGATGTTAGTAAGGAAAGCTAGAGTTGTATTAGGAAATATGGAGACTTGTAATCTTGCGGGACGGGTACGAAACCCTCCCGGACTCTGTAACTTGTATATTGCGAAACCCTCGGCTCCACCTCCTATATAAGGGGGAGTCGAGGGACAAATAAAGGATCGAATCTATTGTCAACAGAACCCTAGTTTTTACAATCAGCGAGTGCTTTTCGGCTGAAACCTTCGAGATCTACTTGCCCTCTACTTCTAGCAAAACCCTAGTCTACAATCTGTAGGCATTGACAAGTTAATCCCTTGTCAATTGGTGCCGACCGTGGGGATTTGAGGTTGCAAGGAGCTGATCTCGATGGCACGTACAGAATCGTCGACTTCGTCGGTAGCAAGCAATGCGATGGATCGAGGTAAACGGGAAAAACTGATCTAGTCAATTTTATTCCTCACCCGCCCTCCCGTTTGGATGCATGTGCGTATCTGGAGGAGCCCATCGTGATGATGTTCGGAGAATTCCGATTTGGCGTCAACAAGGAAGGATCCTATCGTCTCGAAGTTCCGATCTCGTCGAAATTTTCAGCGATTGATTCTGACTTTTCATCGAGCGATGAAGAGCTTTCGTCGCCACGCTTCATCAACACCAAGGCAAGCGGAAAGCTCGAAGATCTTCCGACTCGGACTCTTAAGCAGCGACTCCGACAGCGTCGACAGCTTCAACTTCATCGACAAATCTGCTGTCATTGGAAAGGTCTTCACCAATCTCTATGATGGTGTCACCAATCCTGACAAAAACCAACACTCAAAATATCATCAAGTCTATGCAATTGAGGAAACAAACCGAGCAGAACCAGAGACGTCAGAGGCTTTCGACGATTTGGGAAACCCATACGTCGATCCCGCTGATCTCAGAAAAGGTCTAGGCACTAAATATGCTGGGACCACTCCACGTGTAAGAGTTCAGCTCCCGCAAGCAGCGTGGGACAGAGCCGCAAGAGCCATGGATGGTTCAGAACCAATGACCACAACTGCTACTGCAGAAGAATTACAAGCCTATCAATATAGACTTGCTCGTGTGAGTAGGGAGTTGGAAAAACAGACAGCCTCCCTGAATAGAAGAAAGGAGGCAGCCTCCGCATCAAGTAGGCGACGAGCAGAGCTAAGTGGACAATCAAGAACTTCGGGAGATAGCCATAGAGAAGCTCGGAGGAGAGCAAGATCTCGGCTGCAAAATATACCTGAAGAAGAGAGAGGAAACATAATTCAAAATCTCGACATGTCCTTCATGACGATCGATACAAGGGGAAATATTATCCCGAAAACACCAGAAGCAGGGTACATGGCAACGCAAGCTTATATCCTTGCATCCAGACCACCTCCGGGGGACCCGAGAGAAGCATTGTTCAACATGGCAATGGCAGGAGTTGGAGTCATGGGAACAACGTTCGCAGCTACACCTCCCGAAGGAACTGCAAGGCAAAATAGTCCACGACCAACTGCAGCAGTGCAAGATCCACCAAGAGCAAGTGGAGCAAGAGATATCGTGGCTCAAGCAAGGGTGGATAGAGCGCGACAACAAAGAAGAGAACATCGGCAATCACCAGAAGTTGCCGATGAAGATATGTGCGGGCTCCCGTGCTTTACGAGACGAGTTCGAAAAACTCGAGTCCCGTCAGGGTTCAAGCTACCAGAAAATTTCAAGAAATTTGACGGCTTACAGGATCCCGAAGATTGGCTCGTTGATTATCTCGAGATGGTGAAGTTGATAGGAGGTACCAGAGCAACAGCCATGCAGAGCATCCAAGTACATTTGAGTGGAGCCACACGATCTTGGATAAAGAAACTTCCCCCAGGTTCCATCGATAACTGGGATAGTTTTGAGGACATCTTCGTGAAGAATTTCCGATCCACCTGCAAGAAACCTGCATCACTGGAAGAGCTGAGGGCGTGTAGACAGAAACACGACGAATAAATGCGAAAATATATACAGAGGTGGAATATTATTAAAAACTTGGCAGAGGACATATCTGACGAGAGGGCAATAGATGCGTTCGTGGCAGGAATTCGACGAGGAGATTTCGTCGAAGATCTAGGGAGAACAAATCCAAAAACAATATCAGCACTGATGGAAATAGCAAACAAATGGGCAGATGGAGAAGATGCTATACACAATAAGCGACATCGGTCACACGTTTCCACGGGATCACGCCAGAGAAGCCAAGTTATCCGTTGGGGAAGATCAATCTCGACGTTCAGTTTGGGACCCGAGAAAACTACAGGATAGAGAAGCTGGAGTTTGAAGTTGTGGATTTCTCGTCGCAATATCACGCCTTGTTGGGACGACCAGCATATGCCAGGTTTATGGTCGTACCTCATTACACGTACCTGTTGTGGAGGTTGCCTGGACCTAAGGGACCAATCACAGTCAAGGAAGTTTCGCTGATAAGTGCGACAAAGATTTTCATCGACTATCGGAAACTTTCGGGATGCAAGCAGAATATATGGCGCCAAGGCTCACTGACTATGATGTGCTGCCAGATACAGGAAGGCCACTCAGGGAACCAATCTTCAATACTACTAAGGATTCAAAAGAGGTGCAGATCCACCTGACAGACCCAAAGAAAACGACGTCCATTGCAACAAACATGGACCTCGCATAGGAAAGTGCGCTCATCGAGTTCCTCTGTGAGCACTGGAAAATCTTCGCATGGTGTCTAGCTGACATGCCAGGAGTACCTAGGGAACTTGCCGAGCACCACCTAAATTTGGATCCAATTACGAGACCAATCAAACAACCTTTGCAGCGTTTTTCGGAACCAAACCGCAAAGCTATCTGAAATCGATCGACTCAAAGAAGCTGGTTTTATTAAAGAGATATCTACAGAAGCCACGTGGGTAGCTAACCCAGTGATGGTGCCGAAGAAAAACACGAAAGTCCTTCGCATGTGTGTCGACTTTACGTGTCTCAATAAACACCGTCCAAAGGATCACTTTCCCTCCCAAGGATCGATCAAATCATCGACTCCACGGCAGGAGATGTGAACGTCTTTCCTTCTTGGACGCTATTCTGGTTACAACCAGATCAGATTAAAAGAAGATGATGAAGCCAAGACAGCGTTCATAACACCTTATGGCGTGTTCTGCTATAGAACAATGCCTTTCGGTCTAAAAAACAACATATCAGCGGATGATGAGAAGTGCCTTGCAACACAGATTGGAAAAAATGTACAAGTTTACATTGATGATGTCGTCATAACATCAAGAAAGGGGACAACGCTGATCGAGGATTTGAAAGAAACCTTCGACAACCTCGACAAGTTCTGCCTTAAATTAAACCCGACGAAGTGCTCCTTTGGCGTTCCTGCGGGAGAACTTCTCGGGTTCCTAGTATCAGCAAGAGGGATCAAGGCCAATCCAGAGAAAATCCAAGCCATCGTAACGATGAGGAAGCCGACAAAGTTGAAAGAAATACAACAGTTGACCGGGCGAGTCGCAGCTTTAAGCAGATTCGTCGCCAGGCTAGGAGAAAAGGCACCGTTCTACACATTGATCAAACAAGGAGAGAAGTTTCAGTGGAACGAGGAAGCAGATAGAGCTTTCGAAAATCTCAAGCGCACAATTTCGACACCACCAATCTTGGTGGCGCCCAAAGAGAAGGAACCCCTCTGCTATACATCGCCACCTCAGGTGGTCAGCACAGCTCTCGTAGTCGAAAGGGAGGAAGAAGGAAAGCTCCATGGAGTACAGAGGCCGTATATTTCATCGGTGAAGTATTATCGCCTTCAAAACAGCGGTACCCATACGAAGCTAGCATATGGAGTGTTTACAACAAAAAAGTTGCGACACTATTTTTCGGCACACCCGATAATAGTGGTCAATGAGGCTCCTCTATCAAATATATTAAACAATCCAGAAGCTACGGGTCGTGTCTCCCTTTGGGGAATAGAGCTTTCCCCTCGGGACATCACGTATGAAAAAGAAAAGCAATAAAGTCGCAAATCTTACCAGACTTCATCGCAGAGTGGATGGAGCTACAAAATACAGGACCTCCAGATTTATCGAGAACATGGACTATGAACTTTGATGGGTCCAAAAGGTTAGAGGGCGCTGGAGCAGGCGTGATACTAATATCACCTGAAGGCGAAAAACTAAAGTACGTTCTACGGATGACGTTCCCAAACGCGTCTAATAATGAGGCAGAATATGAAGCTCTCATACATGGGATGAAGATGGCGAAAGCTTGTGGTGCAACCCGACTAAAAATATTTGGCGACTCACAGTTGGTGGCTCAGCAGGTCATGAATCAATGTGATGCAGTCAACGAGAGCATGATAGCATACAAAGAGATGTATAATGAGCTAGAAAAGCTGTTTGATGGATGCGAGGTAAATCACATCAGCAGGTTGAGCAATGATGAAGCCGATGTTCTCGCAAACATCGGGTCGCAATGTCTCGCAATTCCACCATGCGTGTTTTGGGAAGAAATAAGCGAGAGATCCACAAAGCCGACAAAACCAAAGAAGAAGGAGAAGGATGAGAAACCTTCGGGTGCTACAAAAGAATCACTGGAAGAAGAAGAAGAGGAACAGGAGCTAGTCATGATGGTGCAAATTCCATGGATGCAGGCATATATATCGTATATCTTAAGGAAAACAATACCCGACGATCCAATAGAAGCAAGGCGAGTAATCAGGCGCTCTAAAGCCTTTACTGTGGTCAAGGGGAATTGTACAAGCGTATTTCTGTGCTACGAGGTGCGTCACACGAAGAAGGAAGGATAATCTGAAAGATGTACGAAGGAATATGCGGGCATCACGCAAGAGCTATCGCGGCCAAGGTTTTCAGAGCATGATTTTATTGGTTGACAGCAATCGAGGATGCGAAGGAAATAGTGCGAACTTGCGACGCGTGCCAAAGATTCGCCGCAAAACCTCACTCTCCAGCAGCAGAGTTGATGCCAATCCCGTTGTCTTGGCCCTTTGCTCAATGGGGTCTCGATATGGTGGGAAAGTTACACAAGCTTCGCCAGGAGGATATGAGTATATGCTCGTTGCTGTCGATAAATTTACCAAGTGGATAGAAGCGAATGATAAATTCACCGGACGCGTCGGCAATCAAGTTTGTGAAAAGCATTGTTTTTCGATTTGGAGTCCCTCATAGCATCGTCACAGACAATGGCAGTAATTTCACATCCAAGGAGTTCAAAGCATACTGCAGAAGTGGGCATCAAATTGAGTTTTGCATCTGTCGCACATCAGACCAACGGTCAAGTCGAGAAAGCCAATGGTATCATGCAATGGTATCAAGAAGCGCCTGTTAGGACCATTGGAAAAAGCTCGACATACTTGGCCAGAAGAGTTGCCAAGTGTGTTATGGAGTATCTGAACAACACCAAATACGGCGACGCAGGAGACGCCGTTCTTTCTGGTTCATGGAGCTGAAGCCGTATTGCCGATAGAAATAGAGCATGATTCTCCAAGAGTAAGTACGATGAAGAAACTTCCAGAAGAGCTTTGGAGGATGATGTCGACGCACTCGATGAGGCTCGAGACGAAGTATTATCACGGGTCGCTAAGTACCAGCAAGATCTGAAAAACTACCACAGTCGAAGATTGCAACCACGATCTTTTCAGGTTGGAGACTTGGTTTTACGACTCAATCAAAAAAGCCATGAAAAACTCGAGTCGTCGTGGCTTGGCCCTTACATCGTCACAGAAGTAATCGAAGGAGGAGCATACAGAATCAAGGACAAGAAGACGGGGATCGCTGAGCTGAATCCTTGGAACGTGGCGCAGCTCAGGCGTTTTTGTAAGATAACGTAGCATAGAAAACAAAAATTTTCCTACGGCGAACACGCAATCCAAGCCAAGATGCAATCTAGAAGACGGTAGCAACGAGGGGATTGTCGAGACTAACCCTTGAAGAGATTCCAAAGCCTATAAGAGTAGGCTCTTATTGCTGCGGTAGACGATCACTTGCCGCTTGCAAAAGCGTAGAAGATCTTGATCACGATTGGTTCCGGCGCCACGAGGCAGCACCTCCGTACTCGGTCACACGTTCGGTGATGAAGACGACGTCCACCTCCCCGTTCCAGCGGGCAGCGGAAGTAGTAGCTCCTCTTGAATCCGACAGCACGACGGCGTGGTGTCGGTGGCGGTGGAGAAATCCGGCGGAGCTTCGCTAAGCGTGCGGGATATGGTGGGGGGGGCGCTAGGGTTTGGGGAGAGGGGGTGGCCGGCCACTATGGGGGCGGCCAAGCTTGAGGCTTTGGTGTGGCCGGCCCCCTCCCCTTGGCCCTCTATATATAGGTGGAAGCCCCAAGTGTTGGACTACAAGTCTTCGAATAAGACCCGAAACCAAAACCTTCCATATGGTGGGAAACCTTCCCTCCCACTAGAGGTGGGAATTCCACCTTCCATAGGGGGGTGGCCGGCCCCCTAAGGGGAGTCCACTTGGGACTCCTCCCCCACTAGGGTTGGCCGGCCATGGAGGTGGAGTCCCATGTGGACTCCACCTTCCTTGGTGGTTTCTTCCGGACTTTTCTAGAACCTTCTAGAACCTTCCATAGAACCTTCCGCATCATTTTATTCACATAAAATGACATCCTATATATGAATCTTATTCTCCGGACCATTCCGGAACTCCTCGTGATGTCCGGGATCACATCCGGGACTCCGAACAAATATTCGAACTCCATTCCATATTCAAGTTCTACCATTTCAACATCCAACTTTAAGTGTGTCACCCTACGGTTCGCGAACTATGCGGACATGGTTGAGTACTCACTCCGACCAATAACCAATAGCGGGATCTGGAGATCCATAATGGCTCCCACATATTCAACGATGACTTTAGTGATCGAATGAACCATTCACATACGATACCAATTCCCTTTGTCACGCGATATTTTACTTGTCCGAGGTTTGATCATCGGTATCACACTATACCTTGTTCAACCTCGTCTCCGACAAGTACTCTTTACTCGTACCGTGGTATGTGGTCTCTTATGAACTTATTCATATGCTTGCAAGACATTAGACGACATTCCACCAAGAGGGCCCAGAGTATATCTATCCGTCATCGGGATGGACAAATCCCTGTTGATCCATATGCCTCAACTCATACTTTCCGGATACTTAATCCCACCTTTATAGCCACCCATTTACGCAGTGGTGTTTGGTGTAATCAAAGTACCTTTCCGGTATAAGTGATTTACATGATCTCATGGTCATAAGGACTAGGTAACTATGTATCGAAAGCTTATAGCAAATAACTTAATGACGAGATCTTATGCTACGCTTAATTGGGTGTGTCCATTACATCATTCATACAATGACATAACCTTGTTATTAATAACATCCAATGTTCATGATTATGAAACTAATCATCCATTAATCAACAAGCTAGTTTAAGAGGCATACTAGGGACTTCTTGTTTGTCTACATATCACACATGTATCAATGTTTCGGTTAATACAATTATAGCATGGTATGTAAACATTATCATAAACACAAAGATATATAATAACCATTTATTATTGCCTCTTGGGCATATCTCCAACATCTCCCACTTGCACTAGAGTCAATAATCTAGTTTACATATGTAAAGATATAACACCTTGGCCTTCTGGTGCTTTATCATGTTTTGCTCACGGGAGAGGTTTTAGTCAACGGTTCTGACATGCTCAGAAACGTATGTATTGCAATTCATATGCGTCTCAGCGCATCACTCATTTTCCAAATGAGTCGGCATATATGCTTAGTCCTCGGTGGAACCTTAATTTCGCGGTCAACTAATATTGTCACACACAATATAGCTTCAAAGTTCTGACTTTGTCGGAACTACACCAAATTCTCAAAAAACCTCCTGACTTAACATCCTTTGTCATTGTCAAAACAATGACATATTCTGCCTTCTTTTGTAGAATCCATCACAATATTTAGAACTCTTCTAAATCTAGCATAGACAACTTCTAGCTCATTGTGCTACCTTTTAAACAACACTTAGTCTAATTTGAGATTTGAAATTATATTTTATATGTGACAAAACCAATATCGGTGTAACACCTTACAGCGATTTGTTTGTCATTTCTTCATACAAAAATATATATATATATCCTTAGTTCTTCTAAAGTACTTAAGGATATTCTTACTGTCGTTCAATGATCATCATATGAATCATTCTGGTATATGCTCATAACACTTTATAGCACATGATATCTGATTGTGTACATGTTATTCGTGATCTATAATCACTCATGTGTTTTTACTCATTGAGTGTCAGATACACTCAAGTCTTGTTAAACCTTCACATGACAAGAACATTTTCTTAATATTTCTATATTGAACTACTTCAATATCCATCATATGTACTTTGACTTAAACTTATTTATGTGTTTCAATCTATCTTCATAGATCTTGACACTAAATTTGTTTCAGTCCATATCCTTTCATTGAAGTTAATTCTCAATGAAACCTTTTAATCAAGTATATAATTACATCATTTATAACCAACTATATGTCACCTACATAAAGTATTATAAATGTGTCTTAGCGCTCCCACTTAATTTTTGCAAATGCAAGCCTCTTCATCGTCTCTGATGAAATCAAAAACTCTTCGACTATTTCATCTGGTGAAGATTCTAACTCCGTGATACTTACTTCATCCAATTGAAGTTCGTATACCTATCTAGTATTCCACGGACCAGCAAAACTCTTGGTTGTATCTTGTATACACCTTTAATATACACTTCTGAAGTAGTGTATTTTGCCATCCTACTAGCATATCTCATAAAAGAAATATGTAGTGATTACTAGAATAATCCACATAGACTATAAGCATTGCTACTGAAGATCTAATCTTATCGTAGTCAACTCTTTGAACTTTGTCGTAAACAATTTTTCGACAAGTCGAGCTTCTTTAAGGATATTCCATCCAAGTCCATCAATTTTATAAATCCATTTACTTTCAAAAAGTATTTATCTATCTTGGATTTCATGGCGTATAGCCATTTTAACGGAGTCAGGGCCCATCATAACTTCTTTGTTTGTAGTTGGTTTATCATTATTCAAAATCAATCCTTTGTTCACAAATCATTTATTTGATCACAAAGTAAACCATACCTACAAGGTTCAATATGTACTTCGATCTCCATGGCTAAAACACTTTGTAGTCATGGGAGCCATGATCGTCGTGGCCGCTTCCGAAACAAATTCCGATGCTGCGCTACTCTGATCATTATGCTCAGGTTCATAAACCTTATCAAATTATATTGTCCTCCCACTCAAATACTTCACTAGAAACAATTTCTCGGAAATAAGAAACATTGACAAACACTTTTGTCTTTGTCTCGTGGGAAGAATTCCCAATTAATTCTCGGGATAACCAACAAAGACATTCATCCGATTTTGGTTGTAAACTCTTAGACCAAAATTTAAAGAAATACTATTAGGGTTTATACCCATACCATAACTCGTATGGTGTCATTTCAACGGATCATGATGATGCTCTATTCAGTGTAAAAGCGGTAGTCACTAAAGCATAATCCACAAAAATATAATGGCGTCATAATATTTTATCTCATCATTAATCCAACAAGGTTTGGATACATATCTTGGATACTATATCATCATTATGATACTCCAAGAAATGTGAGTTGTAGAACAATTTTATAACTCTCTTAGATGTTCGCTAAAACTCGTAATTCAAATATTTCTACCATGATCCAATCATAGATATTTGACTTTTCTATTACGATGATTTCCACTTCATGCTGAAATTTATTTGAATCTATTCAAATGTTTCAAACTTCTTTCTTATTGAATATATCCACATATATACTCAATTCATTGTTGGAAGTTTTCATGAAGTAGAAGAATCTCCCGCACACAACTATGCCCATGAACTACATACATCATCATGTATATTTCCACTAAGTTAGTTGCCCGTTTCAACTCTTGGCCTATGAACGGTATTTTAGTCATTCTCTTTAGAAAAGATTTGCAAACGCCAAACGATTCAAAAATCAAATGACTCCAAAAATCCATTTGCATGGAGTTCCTTCATGCGTTCCTTTCTAACATGACCTAAATGGCGGTTCCACAAATAAGTGGAATTCAAATCATTTGCCTTATGGCATTTTAGCGTCAGTGTTATGTATGTGTGTTTCACCATTAAGATTTATAATAACTTATCCATCATACATGGAGTAATGTCATAATTTGAACAACTCATTGTTTTTATTTGACCAGAGCAAAATAACAATTATTAAGTTCTTTATTATAAATTCTAAGGGCTAGATAGAATGCCAACGATGAACATAATAACACTTTATTTTTGTTCCAGACGTGCATACCTATCATATTCCTTGTCAGTCACTTAGGCCATTGTATTCTTGTATTGTGTTGTTTTGTATGACACTTCATACCAACCAATATAGCAATACCCAAGAATTTCATTGTGTGACTAAACTAGAATACATCCATAACATGTATATCATTTATATACACCTGAGCTAGACTTTCTAGTCTTTTCTTTATTTCTGCCAAAATATCTTTTGCAGTTTCTCTTTTAGCTTTCCTCATTATTCAGAAAAACACTTCAACATCAATAACTTCTAGGTTTGTTGGTCAAATACCAATAACCTTGAGGTTTTTACTTTGAAGTTGTTCATCATATGACAAGTGTTCTAGATTTCACTTATTAGTAACTATGATGAACAATTTCACTCATAATTTTATCCATCAATTCATGACAACTTTTTGAGACCATGTCTGTACATGCTAGGCTCATAAAGTTTAACCTTAGTATTTGTATGTGCAAATCTTTTTACCCATTGTACACGTAGAATCTATAACACCCGATCATCACGTGATGCTTCGATACGACGAGTCTTAGCAACGGTGCATACTAAGGATGATAACTTCATGGATATGCGAATATCGTTAGTGCTCCAATAGTTGGAGCATTGTGACGCCTGGCGTCTTCAACCTTCATACATTCCCATAAAACTTATGAGTTTATGTAGTCTCACCAAATTATATTCTATCATCTTGCAATAAGGTCTTAGATATCACATATATCTCATACCTTGATTATTTCTGAAAACTAAATTTTCAGCTCCTTACTTTTCAAACAGATTTGAACTTCAAGTTTCACGGAGACAAGATAACTTTAGGTACTAATTGAAACCATAGCTCTCTGAATCAACAAAGTGAGTTTCACTAAAAGTTTGCAATAGGACTTAATCAATTCTTGATTCTTTAACAATACGGTACTAATCCGTAAAGTTTCTTATCAGATTTTAACAGTATTTCTATCTCAATAACAAGACTAGCGCATAGTAGTAAACGGATGCCAATACTACAAAATTAATTCAAAATACTACTGACTATGTTTATGATAATTAGTTCATGTTTTAATCTAATTACTAATGAACTCCCACTTAATACAACATCCCTCATAGTTGTTAAGTGGTACACGATCCAAATCCACTACATCAAAACCGATCATCACGTGAGATGATGCTTCAATGGTGAACATCAACATGTTGATCATATCATCCATATGACTCGTGTTCAACCTTTCGGTTTCCGTTGTCCGAGGCCATGTCTGTACATGCTAGGCTCGTCAAGCAAAACCAAGTATTCCGCGTGTGCAACATGGCTTACACCCGTTGTATGTCGAGTTTATCACACCCGATCATCACGAGATGCTTCAAAACGTCGAACAATGCAACGGTGCATACGAGGGAAGAACACTTTATTATCTTGATATTAATGTGAGGGATCATCTTATAATGCTACCGTCGCGATCTAAGCAAAATAAGATGCATAAAGGATTAACATCACATGCAATTCATATGTGATATGATATGGCCCTTTTGTCTTTGCGCCTTTGATCTTCATCTCCAAAGCACGGACATGATCTCCATCATCTTCGGGCATGATCTCCATCATCGTCGGCGTAGCGTCAAGGTTCATGGCGCCGTCTTCATGGTTGTTCACCTCATGTAGCAACTATTACAACTACTTTGAAATACTACTCAACATGAAAATTAAAGACAACCATAAGGCTCCTGCCGGTTGCCACAATACAATAATGATCATCTCATACATAGTCATCATCACATTATGGCCATATCACATCACCAAACCCTGCAAAAACAAGTTAGACGTCTCTAATTTGGTTTGCATATTTTACGTGGTTTAGGGTTTTCGAGTAAGATCTAATCTACCTACGAACATGAACCACAACGGTGATACTAGTGTTGTCAATAGAAGAGTAAATTGAATCTTCACTATAGTAGGAGAGACAGACACCCGCAAAGCCTCTTATGCAATACAAGTTGCATGTCAAACGAGGAACAAGTCTCATGAACGCGGTCATGTAAAGTTAGTCCGAGCCGCTTCATCCCACTATGCCACAAAGATGCAAAGTACTCAAACTAAAGATAACAAGAGCATCAACGCCCACAAACCATTGTGTTCTACTCGTGCAACCATCTATGCATAGACACGGCTCTGATACCACTGTAGGATAACGTAGCATAGAAAACAAAAATTTTCCTACGGCGAACACGCAATCCAAGCCAAGATGCAATCTAGAAGACGGTAGCAACGAGGGGATTGTCGAGACTAACCCTTGAAGAGATTCCAAAGCCTATAAGAGTAGGCTCTTATTGCTGCGGTAGACGATCACTTGCCGCTTGCAAAAGCGCGTAGAAGATCTTGATCACGATTGGTTCCGGCGCCACGAACGGGCAGCACCTCCGTACTCGGTCACACGTTCGGTTGTTGATGAAGACGACGTCCACCTCCCCGTTCCAGCGGGCAGCGGAAGTAGTAGCTCCTCTTGAATCCGACAGCACGACGGCGTGGTGTCGGTGGCGGTGGAGAAATCCGGCGGAGCTTCGCTAAGCGTGCGGGATATGGTGGAGGAGCGGGGCTCTAGGGTTTGGGGAGAGGGGTGGCCGGCCACTATGGGGGCGGCCAAGCTTGAGGCTTTGGTGTGGCCGGCCTCCCCTTGGCCCTCTATATATAGGTGGAAGCCCCAAGTGTTGGACTACAAGTCTTCGAATAAGACCCGAAACCAAAACCTTCCATATGGTGGGAAACCTTCCCTCCCACTAGAGGTGGGAATTCCACCTTCCATAGGGGGGTGGCCGGCCCCTAAGGGGAGTCCACTTGGGACTCCTCCCCCACTAGGGTTGGCCGGCCATGGAGGTGGAGTCCCATGTGGACTCCACCTTCCTTGGTGGTTTCTTCCGGACTTTTCTAGAACCTTCTAGAACCTTCCATAGAACCTTCCGCATCATTTTATTCACATAAAATGACATCCTATATATGAATCTTATTCTCCGGACCATTCCGGAACTCCTCGTGATGTCCGGGATCACATCCGGGACTCCGAACAAATATTCGAACTCCATTCCATATTCAAGTTCTACCATTTCAACATCCAACTTTAAGTGTGTCACCCTACGGTTCGCGAACTATGCGGACATGGTTGAGTACTCACTCCGACCAATAACCAATAGCGGGATCTGGAGATCCATAATGGCTCCCACATATTCAACGATGACTTTAGTGATCGAATGAACCATTCACATACGATACCAATTCCCTTTGTCACGCGATATTTTACTTGTCCGAGGTTTGATCATCGGTATCACACTATACCTTGTTCAACCTCGTCTCGACAAGTACTCTTTACTCGTACCGTGGTATGTGGTCTCTTATGAACTTATTCATATGCTTGCAAGATATTAGACGACATTCCACCGAGAGGGCCCAGAGTATATCTATCCGTCATCGGGATGGACAAATCCCACTGTTGATCCATATGC
Organism: Lolium multiflorum; assembly: GCA_030979885.1. Classification (NCBI taxonomy): domain Eukaryota; kingdom Viridiplantae; phylum Streptophyta; class Magnoliopsida; order Poales; family Poaceae; genus Lolium; species Lolium multiflorum. The sequence continues at coordinate 640,951 of CM061753.1, read as the reverse complement.
CTCAACTCATACTTTCCGGATACTTAATCCCACCTTTATAGCCACCCATTTACGCAGTGGTGTTTGGTGTAATCAAAGTACCTTTCCGGTATAAGTGATTTACATGATCTCATGGTCATAAGGACTAGGTAACTATGTATCGAAAGCTTATAGCAAATAACTTAATGACGAGATCTTATGCTACGCTTAATTGGGTGTGTCCATTACATCATTCATACAATGACATAACCTTGTTATTAATAACATCCAATGTTCATGATTATGAAACTAATCATCCATTAATCAACAAGCTAGTTTAAGAGGCATACTAGGGACTTCTTGTTTGTCTACATATCACACATGTATCAATGTTTCGGTTAATACAATTATAGCATGGTATGTAAACATTATCATAAACACAAAGATATATAATAACCATTTATTATTGCCTCTTGGGCATATCTCCAACAGTTTTTACGCTTAGAAACCGAAATATAGTCTCCTTTGTAAACATACAATGTACTGAAACGCCCGCGAGTTTTCAGACGCACTCTTTTCCTTTTTCGGGGCACCGAGTGGGGCCGGAAAAGGTTTTTAATGAGGCGGGCTCGCGGTGCTGCAATATAATAAAGATAGTGGAGTTATATATCTTTTCGACAGGATCGGGGCTTTGATACGCGTAGATGCACACGTCCCTTGGGAACCCCAAGTGGAAGGTATGATGCGTATAGAAGCAAGTTTCCCTCATATGAAACCAAGGTTTCGAACCAGTAGGAGCCAAGAAGCACGTTGAAGGTTGATGGTCGCGAAATGTGATGCGGCGCAACACCAGGGATTCCGGCGCCAACGCGGAACCTGCACAACACAACCCAAGTACTTTGTCCCAACGAAACAGTGAGGTTGTCAATCTCACCGGCTTGCTGTAACAAAGGATTAAACGTATCGAGTGGAAGATGTTTGCAAAGAAAACAGTAAAACAAGTAGATTGTATGCTATGTAAAGAATAGGACCGGGGTCCACAGTTCACTAGAGGTGTCTCTCCCATAAGATAAAGCATGTTGGGTGAACAAATTACAGTCGGGCAATTGACAAATAGAAAGGCATAACAATGCATATACATGACATGGTAAATATAGTGAGATTTAATCCGGGCATTACGACAAAGAACATAGACCGCCATCCAACTGCATCTATGCCTAAAAAGTCCACCTTCAGGTTATCATCCGAACCCCCTCCGTATTAAGTTGCAAAGCAACAGACAATTGCATTAAGTATGGTGCGTAATGTAATCAACAACTACATCCTTAGACATAGCATCAATGTTTTATCCCTAGTGGCAACAGCACATCCACAACCTTAGAACTTTCTGTCACTGTCCCAGATTCAATGGAGGCATGAACCCACTATCGAGCATAAATACTCCCTCTTGGAGTTAAGAGTAAAAACTTGGCCAGAGCCTCTACTAATAACGGAGAGCATGCAAGATCATAAACAACACATGAACAATAGATTGATAATCACCATAATCATAGTACTCTCTATCCATCGGATCCCGACAAACACAACATATAGAATTACATATAGATGATCTTGATCATGTTAGGCAGCTCACAAGATCTAACAATTAAGCACAACAAGGAGAAGACGACCATCTAGCTACTGCTATGGACCCATGGTCCAGGGGTGAACTACTCACTCATCACTCCGGAGGCGACCATGGCGGTGTAGAGTCCTCCGGGAGATGAATCCCCTCTCCGGCAGGGTGCCGGAGGCGATCTCCGAATCCCCGAGATGGGATTCGCGGCGGCGGCGTCTCGCGGTTTTCCGTATCGCTCTCGGTACTGGGGGTTTCGCGACGGAGGCTTTAAGTAGGGCGGAGGGTCAACGCGAGGGGCACACGAGGGCCCAGGGCTAGGTCGGCGCGCCAGGGCCTGGGCCGCGCCGGCCACCCCGGCCTCCTCGTGGCCCCACTTCGTTAGGTCTTCGGTCTGAAGCTTCGTGCAAAAATAGGACCCTGGGCGAAAGTTTCGTCCAATTCCGAGAATATTTCTTTACTAGGATTTCTGAAACCAAAAACAGCAGAAAACAGCAACTGGCTCTTCGGCATCTTGTTAATAGGTTAGTTCCAGAAAATGCATAAATATGACATATAATGTGCTTAAAACATGTAGATATCATCAATAAAGTAGCATGGAACATAAGAAATTATCGATACGTTGGAGACGTATCAGCATCCCAAGCTTAGTTCTGCTCGTCCCGAGCAGGTAAAACGATAACAAAGATAATTTCAAGTGACATGCCATCATAATCTTGATCATACTATTTGTAAACATATGTAATGAATGCAGCGATCAAAGCAAAGGTAATGACATGAGTAAACAAATGAATCATAAAGCAAAGACTTTTCATGAATAGTACTTCAAGACAAGCATCAATAAGTCTTGCATAAGAGTTAACTCATAAAGCAATAAATCAAAGTAAAGGTGTTGAAGCAACACATAAGAAGATTAAGTTTCAGCGGTTGCTTTCAACTTGTAACATGTATATCTCATGGATATTGTCAACATAAAGTAATATAACAAGTGCAATATGCAAGTATGTAGGAATCAATGCACAGTTCACCCAAGTGTTTGCTTCTTAAGGTGGAAGGAGATAGGTAAACTGACTCAACAATAAAAGTAAAAGAATGGTCCTTCAATGAGGAAAGCATCGATTGTTGTATTTGTGCTAGAGCTTTTATTTTGAAAACATGAAACAATTTTGTCAACGGTAGTAATAAAGCATATGAGTTATGAAAATTATATTTTACAAGTTGCAAGCCTCACGCATAGTGTACTAATAGTGCCCGCACCTTGTCCTACTTAACTTGGACTACCGGGTCTTCGCATGCCATGTTTCAACCAAGTGTCACAAAGGGGTACCTCCATGCCGCCTGTACAAAGGTCCAAGGAGAATGCTCGCATTTCGGATTTCTCGCTTTTGATTATTCTCAACTTAGACATCCATACCGGGACAACATGGACAACAGATAATGGACTCCTCTTAAATGCATAAGCATGTAGCAAAGTTATTATTCTCATATGAGATTGAGGATATATGTCCAAAACTGAAACTTCCACCATGATTCATGGCTTTAGTTAGCGGCCCAATGTTCTTCTCTAACAATTTTGCATGCTCCAACCACTAAAATGATAGATCTTCAGACAAGACGGACATGCATAGCAACTCACATGATATTCAACAATAGTTGATGGCGTTCCCCAGAAGCATGGTTATCGCACAACAGGCAACTTAATAAAATATAAAGTGCATAAGTACATATTCAATACTACGATAGTTTTTAAGGCTATTTTGTCCCATGAGCTATATATTGCAAAGGTGAATGATGGAATTTTAAAGGTAGCACTCAAGCAATTTACTTTGGAATGGCGGAGAAATACCATGTAGTAGGTAGGTATGGTGGACACAAATGGCATAGTAGTTGGCTCAAGGATTTTGGATGCATGAGAAGTATTCCCTCTCGATACAAGGTTTAGGCTAGCAAGGTTATTTGAAGCAAACTCAAGGATGAACAAGTGCAGCAAAACTCACATAAAAGACATATTGTAAACATTATAAGACTCTACACCTTCCTTGTTGTTCAAAACTCAATACTAGATATTATCTAGACCTTAGAGAAACCAAATATGCAAATCAAATTTTAGCAAGCTCTATGTATTTCTTCATTAATGGGTGCAAAGTATATGATGCAAGAGCTTAAACATGAGCACAACAATTGCCAAGTATCACATTATCCAAGACATTTTAGAATTACTACATGTAGCATTTTCCAATTCCAACCATGTAACAATTTAACGAAGAAGAAACTTCGCCTTGAACATTATGAGTAAAGCCTAAGGACACATGTGTCCATATGCAACAGCGGAGCGTGTCTCTCTCCCACAAAGTGAATGCTAGGATCCATCTTATTCAAATAAAAACAAAAACGAAAACAAACCGACGCTCCAAGTAAAGAACACAAGATGTGACTGAATAAAAATATAGTTTCAGGGGAGGAACCTGATGATGTTGTCGATGAAGAAGGATGCCTTGGGCATCCCCAAGCTTAGACGCTTGAGTCTTCTTAAAATATGCAGGGGTGAACCACGGGGGCATCCCCAAGCTTAGAGCTTTCACTCCTCTTGATCATAGTATATCATACTCCTCTCTTGACCCTTGAAAACTTCCTTCACACCAAACTTCAAGCAAACTCATTAGAGGGTTAGTGCATCATTAATAATTCACTCATTCAGAGGTGACACAATCATTATTTTCACTTCTGGACATTGCATAATGCTACTGGACATTAATGGATCAAAGAAATAAATCCAACATAGCAAAAGAGGCAATGCGAAATAAAAGGCAGAATCTGTCAAAAACAGAACAGTCCGTAAAGACGAATTTATAAATGGCACCAGACTTGCTCAAATGGAAAAACTCAAAACTAATGAAAGTTGCGTACATATCTGAGGATCACGCTCGTAAATTGGCAGATTTTTTCGAATTTTCTACAGAGATTATGCCCAGATTCGTGACAGACAGCAATGATGTTTCTGCGCAGCGATCCCAAATATAACATCAACTTTGACATAGAAACTTTACTTGGCACAAAAACATGATAAGGAGAGGTTGCTACAGTAGTAAACAACTTCCAAGACTCAACAAAACAAAAAATTGCTGTAGGTAAAAACATGGGTTGTCTCCCATAAGCGCTTTTCTTTAACGCCTTTCAGCTAGGCGAGAAAGTGCAAATCAAGTAACATCGAATGAAGAAGCATCAACATCATTACCAGGGGTGTTGGGAGTTTTCTCAACAATGCATTGTATCTGGTCTATATAAGTAACTCCTCTCTCATTGCTCCTAGGCTTACTATTCTCATCAAACAAATTTTCAGGAACAAGCCAAGCATAGTTATTTTCCAAAGCTTCATGCATCCCTAGTAGTTTACTAGGTATTGGCGCTTTAATTTCTCTACCATCATTAACATTATTAGTATACTTAATTCTATCCATATCCATCTTTTCAAGTATTTGTTTAAAATTAGGAAAGAAACCAAGCCTCTTATGCTTAATAAAAACTTTTCTAGCTTCTTTAACTATATCCTCAAATTCTCTAACAAGGATTTTAAAACAAAATTTCTCTTTTCCCCCATCTCCATATCCGAAAGTGTAAGAAACATATGTTGTATTATGGGATTGAGATTAACAAATCTAGTTTCTAACATGTGTATCAAACAGGCAGAAGCACTTTCATAAGTAGGAGCAGTTTTTAATAATGATATATCTTCAAAATCTTCATCCATACTAACATGGGTGAAAAATTCTTCTATATTGTCTCTTCCAATGATACACCCTCGTCCTACCGGTATCTCTTCCAAAGTAAACTTAGGATTTAGCATGATGAAATAAGCAAAAAGTAAACTAGGCAAATAAAGTAAAGACAAGTAACTAATTTTTTTGTGTTTTTGATATAGAGAGCAAGACAGTAAATAAAGTAAAACTAGCAACTAATTTTTTTGTATTTTGATTTAGTGCAGCAAACAAAGTAGTAAATAAAATAAAGCAAGACAAAAACAAAGTAAAGAGATTGAGAAGTGGAGACTCCCCTTGCAGCGTGTCTTGATCTCCCCGGCAACGGCGCCAGAAATTTAGCTTGATACGCGTAGATGCACACGTCCGTTGGGAACCCCAAGTGGAAGGTATGATGCGTATAGAAGCAAGTTTCCCTCAGTATGAAACCAAGGTTTAATCGAACCAGTAGGAGCCAAGAAGCACGTTGAAGGTTGATGGTCGCGAAATGTGATGCGGCGCAACACCAGGGATTCCGGCGCCAACGCGGAACCTGCACAACACAACCAAGTACTTTGTCCCAACGAAACAGTGAGGTTGTCAATCTCACCGGCTTGCTGTAACAAAGGATTAAACGTATCGAGTGGAAGATGTTTGCAAAGAAAACAGTAAAACAAGTAGATTGTATGCTATGTAAAGAATAGGACCGGGGTCCACAGTTCACTAGAGGTGTCTCTCCCATAAGATAAAGCATGTTGGGTGAACAAATTACAGTCGGGCAATTGACAAATAGAGAAAGGCATAACAATGCATATACATGACATGGTAAATATAGTGAGATTTAATCCGGGCATTACGACAAAGAACATAGACCGCCATCCAACTGCATCTATGCCTAAAAAGTCCACCTTCAGGTTATCATCCGAACCCCCTCCAGTATTAAGTTGCAAAGCAACAGACAATTGCATTAAGTATGGTGCGTAATGTAATCAACAACTACATCCTTAGACATAGCATCAATGTTTTATCCCTAGTGGCAACAGCACATCCACAACCTTAGAACTTTCTCACTGTCCCAGATTCAATGGAGGCATGAACCCACTATCGAGCATAAATACTCCCTCTTGGAGTTAAGAGTAAAAACTTGGCCAGAGCCTCTACTAATAACGGAGAGCATGCAAGATCATAAACAACACATGAACAATAGATTGATAATCACCATAATCATAGTACTCTCTATCCATCGGATCCCGACAAACACAACATATAGAATTACATATAGATGATCTTGATCATGTTAGGCAGCTCACAAGATCTAACAATTAAGCACAACAAGGAGAAGACGACCATCTAGCTACTGCTATGGACCCATGGTCCAGGGGTGAACTACTCACTCATCACTCCGGAGGCGACCATGGCGGTGTAGAGTCCTCCGGGAGATGAATCCCCTCTCCGGCAGGGTGCCGGAGGCGATCTCCAGAATCCCCCGAGATGGGATTCGCGGCGGCGTCTGGAAGGTTTTCCGTATCGTGGCTCTCGGTGGGGGTTTCGCGACGGAAGCTTTAAGTAGGCGGAGGGTCAACGCGAGGGGCCACACGAGGGGCCCAGGGGCTGGGTCGGCGCGGCCAGGGCCGGGCCGCGCCGGCCACCCCCTGGCCTCCTCGTGGCCCCACTTCGTTAGGTCTTCGGTCTTCTGGAAGCTTCGTGCAAAAATAGGACCCTGGGCGAAAGTTTCGTCCAATTCCGAGAATATTTCTTTACTAGGATTTCTGAAACCAAAAACAGCAGAAGACAGCAACTGGCTCTTCGGCATCTTGTTAATAGGTTAGTTCCAGAAAATGCATAAATATGACATATAATGTGCATAAAACATGTAGATATCATCAATAAAGTAGCATGGAACATAAGAAATTATCGATACGTTGGAGACGTATCAGGCTTGCACCCAGAAGATACAATATATATATACACAGTGTCGACGAATACAACTTGCAAAATATCTCGCCTTGGTGCAAAGCACCTCGCAAAAATAAAACGCTGATGCAAAATAGTGATCAACATAAAGTTCAAGGGCTAACGCCTGCAAAAATAGTACACTCAATATAATTTATTTTGCCTTGGGTCAACCTCGCATTATAAAAAGAAAACATCGCCACCAAAACGCCCGGGGGCTTGACAATGAAAAACAACAAATCTAGTGACTTTACAATATAGATTATGTCTACAACATACAGGATACAGTTCTCGGGAAATAAAGTTTCAATTGTTGCCCAATATATTGTCTATGGTCAATCGTTCATTATTTACAGCGCGAGTACTATGTTCCGCATAGCTGCCCTTCACGAAGAATTCGGCGTCCATCCGAAGAAGCTCGTCCATCATGTCCTCTGCAACAGGGATCACAATATCATCATACTTGCCGAAGTTCCTTTTCCTTGTCGCCATCTTGGCCAGGCACTTTGGAACAATCTGAACCATGTCCAACTTCGGGTAGAAGATTTTTATCATAATCATAGCAAACCTTGCGCCAGCAGCTAATTGAGCCCGCACAAAGCAATGAATTCGAGGAGCATCCCGAAATTTTTCCATCAGAGCAGGAAGGGTCTCCGGCATTTTATTACGCGGAAACATGGTGTCGTAGACCAAAGACAAGGTCCTTGTACAGAAGTCGAGAAATTCGCGGACTTGCAGCGCACGATCTTGAAATCTGACAATCTGGCGGGTATGATCAGGTGTGCCCCAAAAATTAGAACCATGATCCCGCGCAAGTCTGAGAAGTGCATTGTATCGAGTTTCAACACGCTCATCTTCGGCAGCAGAGTCCAAGAAAGAACCTATTTTGAAAGAATCAGCAGAAAAAGACGAGATAAGCAAGAGAAAAAAGAAGTACGACTAAGTTAATGAAGCACACCTGTCATATCCGAGCTAGCATCCGTCAGCAGCTGAAGCATGAAATTTTCTCGAGCAGAAGCTGCAGCAGCCTCAGCAACCGCGGTTTCCTTTTCAGCTATGGCATCTTGAGCCTGTTGAAGCGCAATTTTTTCCCTCTTGGAAGATTTTCGGGACTGTTCCATTATCATAAGTGATTGCTTCTTCGTGGATTGGAGTTGTTGGCGAAGTTCTTCCAAATCTTGTGCTGAGCCTCTACTCGATGAATCTTCAGTAAATTCGACAGCGACAGGTGTTTTCTTCAAACGGGATGAAGCAGGAAAAACTTTGGAAGGACGGGGAGTTGCAGTATAATTGTCAAAAATCAACTGAAAAATAAAGTTTCGACATCAATCATCAAGCAAAGATAGATTTCCATTGATTCTCAAAGTATGTACATGGCTATTACAAAAGAAGGATCCCTAGTGAACTACTGAAGCAGTTGCCGCCAAAGCTACTAAGGCGACAGCGCCAAAAGAGAGTAAAAACTAAAAGAAAAGGCAAGGTGGTCTACTTGACCTCCAGCTTCCAAGAACTAGGGGAAGGAGCTGGCTTGTATCCAAGGGAGGCAAGGATTTTCTTCGAATTGGGCTTGACCGCTTTAATTAGCGACTGCCACCTCTTCGTTTCTATCTCCTCCGTGTTGCCAACCCTTGCCCAGTCGACGTTTTGTTGGCTGTCAGCAACCAAGGCAATCGTACCTTCGACACCAACTTTCAACCCTTCTTGGCGAAGTTGGAGTCCAAGGTCCTCTTGGGAATTGAAGCACTTGGCGAGAGCAACAAAAGGTGCAGGTACCTCCTTCTTCTTGAAGAAGTACGGGAAAAGTCGCGACAGGCCCATGCCAGCTTCAGCAAGACCTTCGCGGGCCTCGTCTCCGTGAATCTCAGCAAGAGATAGTGCGTCAAGAAGAGGATCATCTTCAGGACTTGCCAGTTCATAGTCTTGTTGAGTTCTCCCTGAATGAATAAAAGAAGCTTGTCAAGAAAAAGCAAGCAAGGACAAAACAGAAGAATTTGAAGGAAAGAGTGGAGATTGCGGCACTCACTGACAAAACGTTGACTTTGCGACTCTAGGCGAGTAATAATCTCTTTCTCGCGCGCAGATTGCTGAGTTATGTTGTCACTCAAAGAGATCTCCGCCTGGTGAAGTCTTTTCCGAAGATCTTCGACAGTAGCAGCATCTGCTTCGGCCTTCTTGCGAGCTTTTTCGCTTTGCTCCAACTTCGCAGCAAGAGCGTCAGCGCGTTTATTGGCCTCCGCAAGATTTTCTGCCACAATAGAAGACAAGTGAAACATTGTGGCAAAAATGGCGAAAAAATATAGATGCCAAGGAGAGATAGATAAGGAAAAAGGGGGTACCTTCAAGTTCAGCGACATACTCACGGTACCCGATAAATTGGGTACCGAAGCGGATAAGCTCCTTCATGAAAGGCTGAAGAAAAGACCATGAAAAGAAGATCAATATAGGAAGCGAAAAGTTCGACATCAAGAAAAAATAAAGAGAGGGAAATTCAAAGCAATGAAATCAATACAGGAAAAAGAAAAGAACTTCTTCCATTAAAGGAGTGGAGGAACAACCAACTAACATGGTTGGCTCCTTGGCTGATTCTACCCTAGCTCTCTTCGGCGAAGGAGCTTGGGGGCTTACAGCTGGCGTCGGATGCTCTATGTTTTGCTGAGGAGGCGAAGTTTCGTCGCCATCAGGCGGAGCTTCAGAAACAACTAAAGTACGGGACGTGCTCGTTCGAGCAGCCGCGTCAAAAGGTGCATCCTCCTCTTCATCGCCACTACAACAGATAAAGCGACAAGATAAGAATGCAATTTGAAAAAGTATCGAGAACAGACAAAAATAGTGCAACAAAAACTTACGAGCTGATAAGACCAGCTTTGTAAAGATCAAAAGCTCTCTTCCCAGCATCAGGCGCAGTTTCTTCGGCACGGGCAGCACCGGCTTTGGAGGTGCCGGAATCAACAGCCTCGTCCCTCTTCCTCTTGCTCCTAGGAGAAGCAGCTGAAGGAGGAGAGCGTGTCGAAGAAGTTGCCTCGGCCTCAGCGTCCTTTCAGAGGATGCCGCAGATTTTCGAGAACCGCGGCTTCACTCTCAGGGCGAGACGCACCCTGGTTGTCGTCGGTGACAACAGCCCTTTCTTCGACTTCCCCACCTTCGGGAAGGGGAGGAAGAGGCGACGCAGTCGCATGGCCCTATTAAAGATAGAAAATATATCGGCATGGAGCAGTTGAAGGAAAAGCAGTATGAACAAGACAAAAGGAAAAAGAGTGTGTGACCAAAACTAATGCTAGCGACATATTACCTGTGGGAGTGCGTTGGTGGCGCTATACGGCATCACACCGCAAGATGTTGGGACGCTGTCTTTCTTGTTCAGCGACGAGATTTTTCGGACAAGTTTCTCCAAGTCCTTGACCGATAAATCCGTCGACAGGCGATCCACATCTTTATCGCCAGCATACATCCAAAGGGGGTTTTTGCGAGCTTGAAGAGGCTGCACCCTAATCCTAAGGAAATATGCCGTGATTTGGATACCCGACAATTCTTGTCCACGGGTATTTTGGAGCTCGTGGATGCGTGTCATTAGTGCCTCTGTCGCCGCTTTTTCTTCGTCGCTAGCCTATGCATCCCAGGATCGGCGGCGACAGATTTTCTCGGCACCATCAAAAGGAGGGATGTTGTCTTCAACAAAGCCATGGTTCCCTCGTGAATGTATAACCATTTTTTGCGCCACCCTTGTACCGAGTCAGGGAATTTGACGTCGAAATATTCGACGTCAGGGCGGACGCAGATAACAACGCCACCTATGTTATAGGAGGCAGTGGAAGAGCTATTACGGCGACAAAGGAAAATGCGTTTCCAGAGAGGCCAGTTAGGCTGGACTCCAAGGAAAGCTTCGCAAAGTGTAATGAAGATGGAGATGTGGAGAATGGAGTTGGGCGTGAGATGGTGCAGTTGCAAACCATACATAAAAAGCAATCCCCGCAAGAAATCATGGATGGGGGTAGAAACACCACGGATGAGGTGGTCGACGAAACTGACCCGATACTGCATTGGCGGGGTTGGGTAGCTTTCTTCCTTGGGGAAGCGCAGCGAGTCTTGCTTCCCGCTGATGCCAAGCTTCTTCAGCATGTTGATATCCTGTTGGGAGATTCTGGATCTCTCCCACTCCAAGTTCCCCAGATCTTCGGCCGCCATCTTCGATTCTGGAGTACTGTGCCTGGTAAGTTTGCGCGGTGGCATGAACGAAAGTGGAGGAGAAGAGCGTGAGCGTGAATGAGCACAAGAACTGCGGGCGCTATGGAGAATTTTCGCAGAGGAAGAGTAGAGGTGCGGCGCGAGCGAAAGTGCCGAAGGAAGAAGAAGACGGCTTTAAGTAGTGGTGCGGCGAATCGACACAACCGTTGGATGGAGAAATTGTGAGGTAGATGATGACCACGTGGACGAAGGGTAAAAATGGATTTTTACTGAGAAACGAAAGGACAAGCGATACAGTGCGTGCGCCAGTAAAAGCGGAGGACATGTGTCCCCCACTTGCAGGACGTGTCAACTTGATAGGAAATCTGGACACACGAGACAGAGAGAGAAGCGGTTCTCACGTTCCTGATACAGTAATCGTGGCTATCGTCAGCAATGATGTCACCTTGGCAAGAGCAAAAAACTCGACTATGAAGATTACTGATTATTTCGAGAGCCTTTGATCAAATACAAGTTTTTGCCCAGATGCAAAATAGAAATAGAAATGGCGAGAGCCTATGATCAAATGTAAGCATTTGTTCATAGAAATGGCGAGAGCCTATGATCAAATGCAAGCGTTTGTTCATAGCCTCGAGGGCTATTTTGGAAAAAAGAAAAAATCGAGTATGACAAAATAGAAATGGCGAGAGCCTATGATCAAATGCAAACATTTGTTCATAGCCTCGGGGGCTACTCCCATCGGGAGCGCTGGTCGTGCACCCGATAGATATGAAACACTCTAGAAAGAATAACAATATAGCGACAGAAGATACTAATCTGTGGAGCCTACAACCAAGCACAAGTCCTTGGCTGTAGCCTCGGGGGCTACTCCCATCGGGAACGCTGTTCGCGTGCCCGATGAATTTATACAAAAATATAGAGAGAGGAAAAAAGAAGTGAGTATATTTCGAGTTATACAGATAACTCTACATATACTCCCATCGGGAAGGTAAAATAAGTCATCAAATATGACTCAATAAAATGTGCTATTCCAACAGCCGAAAAGCACTCGACAATATATTCTCACAGCGCTAAAAGTCGCAGATAAATCTCTGAATGCCACAAAACTTTGAGAATGTAAGACCCCAGATCCGTTCTGAGCGGCGTGGCACCGTCTCTGACGGCGGTTTGCTACTTTTTTCCGTATCAACAGATACGAAGAAAAATCCTAACGGACGCGTTAGCTACCCGATAAAATATGACTGGGACTCGACAGAATGGTAAGACCTTAAGCGGCGCCTATCGAAGTTTACACCAGTATCCCGAGATCATGTCCGGGACGTGATCTTGAAGTAGGTTTTTGGATTGCCACTTGAGCAGTTAACTAGTACCTGATCCGTCAGATGAACTAGCCCCAACTACCATTATCCCTGTACAATATAGTATTTGCGTATCCAAAAGATATGTGATAAAATTCGACAAGACTATTGAATGATTCAAGTTGGAGATTTCCTTGATTCTTCGATTCAAGCAAAATCTTGGGGGCTACTGACATAGGCATACCCAATGGGCCTGTCGAAGATGGTACCCAGGGTTTACTGAAGGCCCAGGACTCGAAGAATAAGAAGATTCGGAAGCCCAAGATGTTAGTAAGGAAAGCTAGAGTTGTATTAGGAAATATAGAGACTTGTAATCTTGCGGGACGGGTACGAAACCCTCCCGGACTCTGTAACTTGTATATTGCAAAACCCTCGGCTCCACCTACTATATAAGGGGGAGTCGAGGGACAAAGAAAGGATCGAATCAATTGTCAATAGAACCCTAGTTTTTACAATCAGCGAGTACTTTTCGGCTAAAACCTTCGAGATCTACTTGCCCTCTACTTCTAGCAAAACCCTAGTCTACAATCTATAGGCATTGACAAGTTAATCCCTTGTCAGGCGGTGAGGAATGTGGTGGAAAAAATTGGGGAGAGTGTGGTTTGGGGGCCAAATCAAGAAGTATCTTTGTTAGTGTTTCATGATTGGAAACAGGAGTATGTTAGGGTTGAAACAGGGGAAGAAATGGTAGAAGAAATCGATCGGTGAGACTGTTGGACAAGCAGTAGTGTTCTGTTTTTGGCAAAGCTTATTGATTTGAATCATGTATCTAAGGTTGGATATGTGCCATCGAAGTTGGCTTGTCAGATTGTTGAGGATGATTGGGCTACACAAATACCGATAATGCCTATAGTTACTGAATTGGCAGTGTTATCAGGGGAGGCGGGTGCAGAAGAGGCAGATCATGTTGAGGAGGTCCCTGTATCTATTGACTGGAATACAGTTGACATAAGTGACCGGACTGATTTGGTCATTGCTCCAATGTCTGACATTCAAATGGCAACTATGTTTGGTATTCCTGTAGATGAGAAAGACAAGGAAAAGGAGAAAGATGAAGCTGCAGATGATGGTAACAGACAATCAAGGACTGTTGCATTTGATGCAGATATAGATTCAGAGTTGATGCATGATGCTGCAGTTGAAGTGGGTGATGGACATCTTATTTGTGTTTATGACAAAGAAAAACCAGTTATTGAAGTAGGTAGATTGTTTCCAAGCATGGATGAGTTTAGGATGTGTTTCAGGACTTATGCAGTCAAACATGAGTTTGAAACCAAGACTATGTGGACAGATACAAAGAAATTATATGCCAAGTGCAAAGGTTATGATGGTGGTGCCATGCCATTTAAGTGGTATATATCAGCTAGACGTCAACCTGATGGAAGGACAATAAGGGTGAATCAAATTCCAAAAGCACATACTTGTATTACAAGTTCACAAATGGTTTCAAAAATGACATCCCAACTTTGGGTGGCAGAAAAAATCACTCCTATTTTAGCCAAGACACCAAACACCACTGCAAAGAAATTGAAAGTAGACCTGGAAAAGGATTACCCAATCCAGCTGAAATATACTACAGTTTGGAAGGCAAAGCAAAGAGTGATGAAACAATTATTTGGTGATTGAGAAAATACATTTAGAATGCTTTATAGCTTCAAAGCAGAAGTGGATAAAAGGTGTCCAGGCAGTGTTGTTGAGATAGATACTGAGGTGACACCAGATGGGAAAATGTACTTCTCCAAATTCTTCATGGCTTTAAAGCCTTGCATTGATGGCTTCAAAGCAGGCCGTCGGCCATATTTGAGTATAGATTCATCATTTTTGAATGGCAAGTGGAATGGTCAACTTGCAGCTTGCAATGCTCTAGATGGAACACAATTGGATGTACCCTGTAGCTATTGGCTTGTTTCAGTCTGAGACGGAGGCTTGATGGACATGGTTCATGATGCAGTTGAAAAAAAGCATTGGTCCAGTGTCCCCTTTGGCAGTCCACACTGATGCATGTAAAGGGCTAGAAAATGCAGTGAAGACTGTTTTCCCCATGCTGAGCAGAGGGAGTGCTTTGGTCATATGTGGATGAATGTGATCAAAAAATTCAGAGGAGATGCATTTGGCCACCTGTGGCCAGCAGCAAGAGCATACAAGCTTAGTACACAGGAGTATCATCTGAATAAGATAAAAGAAGCAAGAACTGAGTTTGGCCCTTGGATGGAGACCTACCATTATCTTTTATAGTATAGATCAGGATTTAACACTGCCATCAAGTGTGATCATATCAACAACAATTTGGCAGAAAGTTTTAACAATAGGATAAAGGATTTGAAGGACTTGCCTGTCCATGACATGGTTGACCAAATTAGGATCATGATCATGAGGTTATGGGAATTGAGAGCAAGGATTGGTGATAAGCTGCAAGGGCAGGATAAACTGCCTGCTGTAGTGCAGCAGGTAGTCAACAGGAGCAGAGGGCTTGCACACTTGTGTGTTGTGAAATCCTCATTGCATGGTGGTGAAGTTAGAGACACAAAGAGTACCAGAAGGCATGTTGTTGACACTAAAAATAAAGAATGCAGCTGCCTTGAGTGGCAACACACTAGAAAACCTTGTGAACATGCCATCATTTTTTTAGCATCCAAACCCAAGCTAAATATGCACCCATATTTGCATGAATATTGCTCAGTTGCCAAATTCAGAGCTGCATATGCACAACCAATTCTACCACTTACAGATCAGTCTCAGTGGCCTTAAGTGGACATACAATTCTCCTTGTGCGCTCCTTTGACGACAAGGAAGGCTGGCAGGCCTAAACAGAGTAGATACAAGGCTTGGTTTGAAGAAAGGTGGGAGTAGTAAGAAGGAGAAGAAAGATGAAAAGAAAGACACCAAGCCAAAAAGGCCCCAAAAAGGCAACAAAAATAGATGCAAGCGGTGTGAATAACTTGGACACCGAGCTGGATCAACCAAGTGTAGATACACCGAGAAAAAGGCAAAGTTGTAAGTATGTTTTAATTCATCCAAAATCTCTGTTTTTGCACTCACTAACCATATTGCATGAATTGTTTTTCAAGAAGAAACGTGTGTTTCAGCCTCTTGTAACTGAACCACTCTGTCCAGCCAAAAAGGCAAGAATTTGGGGGTGTAGAAAGAAGAGGAGTGTGCTGACTGTATTCGGCTCTGTGCAACCTGGAGAAGTTTTGGAAGAACAGGGTCCTGTTTTGGAGGATGTCCAAATTGATGCTGGCTTGGAGGATGTCCAAATTGATGGTGGTTTGGACGATGTCCAAATTGATGTTGTTTTGGAGGATGTGCAAACTGAAGCTGTTTTCGAGGATGTGCAAATTGAAGATCTTTTGGACCAAGTGGAAACTGATGATGTTTTGGACCAAATGCAAACTGAAGCTGCTTTAGAGCATGTTGTCCAACCTGAAATTCCGCCTCCAAGTCGTGATGTATGTTTAGGAAGGCCGACTGAAAGTGGTGCAAAGAAAAAAAAGGAGCATGAATGCTATTCTTGGTATAAAACAAAAAACAAGCAAAAGCAAGCCAAAGCCGAAGCAGAAGAAATCAAAACCCAAAAATAAGTGATGTATTGTAGTGTTACTTTGATTCTTGAAAACTTGTGTGATTTTTAATTTGTATTGTGAATAATTCAAATTCAAATTTGTAATCTGGCATTCCTAAATAAGTGATGTTGCAATGCTATTTGATTGTTCTGCATCACAATTTTTTGTAACTTGTTCATTTTCTGGAGTAAACTCATTTTTCACCATTTTCAAGAACGGCCTCTAAGATGTGTTCAAAAACGGCTCCGGGGTGGGGGTAAACGACCCCATTCCTAAGCACTTTATTTTCAACCTTGTCTAAATCAACTTATATTTTAGGAATCGTTAGTACATGACATAAGAAGACTATGTGAGTTGGTTTTACATTTTTCTGATTTTTTTGAATTTATATCCTCATTTCAAATTTGGTCAAACTTAGACCAAACTCAGGTTTGACCATGATTTGAACAAGTTTGAAACATGAAAATGGGAAACTATGCCTGGATCCTTCTTACTTACTCTGAAACGAAGCTATTCCCCAATTTTTGTTCAATTTCATGATTCAAAGTTCTAACCCTAAATCCTAAACCCTAAGCCTAAACCCTAAGACCTAAACCCTAAGCCCTAACCCTAAACCCTAACACTAACCCTAAACCCTAGCCCTAACCCTAACACTAATCCTAAACCCTAACCCTAAGCCCTAACCCTAACCCTAAACCCTAACCCTAACCAAGATTTGAAGAAGTTTAAAACATGAAAATGGAAAACTAAGCCTGGATCTTTCTTAGTTACTCCAAAATGAAGCTATTCTCCAATTTTTATTCAATTTCATGATTCAAAGTTCAAACCCTTCTCTTCAATCCTTAGACTTCATACGACACTGTTGGAGATATGACATTCCTTAAATGATTTTTTGTTTAATTCCATGAACACCTTGTTTATCATTTTATATGGTTAGTATATAACATAAGAAGACTATCAAAGTTGGTTTCACATTTTTCTGATTTTTTTTAATTTTCTAGCCTCATTTCAATTTTCAGCTTGGGCAAAACTAAGGAAAAACTAAGCAGCTGGGGAAAACTGAGCACAACTAAGGACCCGAGGGCAGCGTACACCGTTGATTGAGGAAGCCTTAGCCGTCCGATCATGGCTTCTAGAAGGAATCATGCCCGATCCGCGTTAGCACCCGTTCTTCCACGTGATTGGCTTCTTTTTTTCTCTCAGCGCTTCGAGTACAGCTCACGAGAGACAGGGAACCAGCTGGCCGTCGCCGCGTCAACACCTAGCTCACGGGCTCGTCTAGACCTGCCACGCATGCGCTACTCCCAACTTTTTCCATGCATTCCCCATGCAGCGTCGTACCAACACGTCGGCTAGAATTCGGTGAGAGACATTAAATCTCTTAGGCATGTACAATGGTTATATTTTGGCGATGCCATGTACGATAATTGATCATCTCTTAGCAACAATGGTTATATTTTGGCGATGCCACTTAGGGCATGTACAATGGTGATATCTTAGCACTGCCACGTAGGATAAACCCTAAGTCTAAACCCAGACCCTAAACCCTAAGCCCTAAGACCTAAACCCAAACCCTAAGCCCTAAACCCACTTAGGGCATGTACAATGGTGATATCTTAGCACTCCCACGTAGGATAAACCCTAAGCCTAAACCCTAAGCCTAAACCCTAAACCCTAAGCCCTAAACCCAAACCCTAAACCCTAAGCCCTAAACCCACTTAGGGCATGTACAATGGTGATATCTTAGCACTGCCACGTAGGATAAACCCTAAGCCTAAACCCTAAACCCTAAGCCCTAAACCCACTTAGGGCATGTATAATGGGCCTTCTCTTAGCTCATCTCTTAGCAACAATCTATCTCAACACATATTTAGGGATTTCTCATTACTAGACATAACACTAAAAAATAACCCACTGTATATAATGTTTTGTTGTTATATCAACATTACATGGCAGGGTTAAAATAAGACGGTCTTATTTTCCATGCCCTTAATTGCACGGTAATTTTCTCCCCTTTTATTTCGTTTTCCCTTCGCTTAGGAGAGGCAATAACTAGCGACTAATTCTAAATCTACGGACTGAAGTGGCGTCAAGTTAAGAGGGAAGATGCACGTCCAATTAATACCATGGAAAGGAAACACTCGTCAGTCTGCCGTGTCGATGCAGAGGAGAGCATCGTGTCGACGCAGAGGAGGGCAAGCCAGCCGTGCAATGCACACATACATGCAGGGGACGTCGCACCATAGCTATTTTTCAGTCAAAGCATTGATCGCCCTGATCGCGCGCAGTGCAGAGCACGCGGCTGCCATCGCCTAGCACACGTTACCATTTACTTCCTACGCTTTCCTATGTAGCTTCATCAACCAGCTTCATCTCACCCCATTAAATCACTACGCCTCAACTTCCTCGCCCCGGGTAATTAAATAGTGCGCCTCAACTTCCTCTTCTTCTTCATCTTCCAAAATCCAAGCCTAGCTAGCCCGCCACCATGTCGTACCACCCACCCTTTAGCAGCTCCTCCGACGAGGTCAGCGATGAGGACAACCACCCTGACAAGAAGCATTGGTATGAGCGGTCGCCGCCGAAGAAGTGAGCCCGACGCGGGCGGGGTGGAGGCAGGCGATGCACCGCCAACCGCTCCGACTTCGACTCCCCGAAGGAGGAGTCAACCGCCGTCTATGTCCACAACCCCGACGGCTCCGGCTTCTTCATCCCCCCCACCGAAAAGTGGTGGGAGGACCAGGAACTCCGCGAGGCTCGCGAAGAAGCTCGTGAGGCACGGTGGGATGCGGCGAAGAAGAAGCGCGCCGAGGCGGAGGCTCGCCGGGAAAGGGAGGCTCACCGGGAGGCACGCTTTCGGGAGGACCGTTATGTCGCCATCAGCACGGCCCAGATGGCAGCGAGGAGGGAGGACTGGATCGCCGCGGGGTGGCTTCCATAGGCGGGCGGGCAGTAGGCCAGCCTCCCGGCGGTGAAGATGGCCACCAGATCGACACCATGGCTAGCTAGGGTTTGGGGTGGGGCCAGCCCCGTACTATTTATATATTTTTTGTATGTTTTATCTATGTGTAACAAGCCTACTATGTACGTGTTCGTGTCGTGACACGACACTATATATCGTAATGCTACTATTATGAGTGTTTTAATGTTTTTTATTTAATGTATTTTTTTATCTATTTCCTTGTTTTGTGACAAATTCAAATGCTCAGTACTACTCTCTCCGTTCCTAAATATAGGGTGTATAGTTCTTGGCACGGAAATATAGAAACGCACATTGAGGGCAACTTACACGAGTTTTGGGCAAGATTACCCCTAAATAGAGGAGTTTGCATGAGCTAAGTCCAACTGAGTGGTTCTACGCAGTACACCTTATATTTTGGAGCCTTTTTTCAAAAAAAACTATACATCAAGGAACGGAGGGAGTACTACCTTCCACTAAAAACACTTATAAAAATACTCAGTAATATTACAAATTCAAATTCAAATTCAAATTTAAATTCAAATTTGAACCACTATTACAAATACTTATAAGAAGCGACCGTATTGGGCCTGGAAACACACTATTGGGCCTGGCCTTTCCTAGAACCTTCGTCGGTTTTTTTTTTCATTTAACTGAACTTTGCAAACTCTGCACGAGCGACCTGAACAACATGGTAGTTTTGCCAAACTGTTGTTGCATTTGATTGAACACTGATTACAAAGCATAAGATCAATCTCATTACTGATTACAAAGCATGTCTAACGGTTAATGATCGGGAGATAAACAAAGCTGAGAGAAATTACACAAAAAATAAATAGCCAGGACATCCAATTATCCTGCCATTTCAAATTGACAAGTTTCACTAGCTGCTTGTTGATCTTCTTCAGCTCCTTCACCACCATCTCTTCATCAACCCCTTCTGATTTCCCCACCGTAGCAGCAGATCCCAATTGCTCCACTGCCAACGACAAATTGAACCCCAGGGGTTGCGTCCTCCATCTTAATCCTCCTGATGTACTCATCAATCCACTCAAATAACAAAATTAACCTAATTCCTAAATCAGATGAAAAGTCAAAATTGAGGAAAAACAAACGAAATTGGCAGAGGGGAAACTCAGATCCCACCTTCCCTGGTTCTGCTTTTATCTCGCATTTGACAAACTCACGCCCGATGTTGCCATTCTTGTCGCTCATGGTGACCAGCCTCTTCAGGGGTGCCGCCCGTGGGCAATCAGGGCAGCTTCCCAACGGCACTGGACCGTAGCTTCGCCATTTGAGCTGGGAGGCAGAAGAGGAGCTCGACATCGTCTATCGGCGATGCCGTGCGTCGTCGTCGGAGAATAAGGGGGGAAGAGAGGATGCAAAGGAGGATGCAACGGTCGGGGATTGCTCCGGCGCGGGGACGAGGCGGCTCTGTTTTGTACCAGCTAAGAGCTATGGGTCCCATACAGTGAGGTGGATAAGTTGTGGGTCCCGTGGTGAGGTGGACAAGAGGTAGGTCCCCCGCTCGGAGGTGTCCTGTGCCGATGTCGATAAGTTGTGGGTCCTGCTCAGCACATGTGATTTGAGTTGATAAGCTGTCTACTGCTGTTTAAGAGAAGTGTCGCATGCTAGCTATTTGCATTGTCACGAGTATCGCATGGGGCTATTCCTACACTAGTAGGAAAACCATTATAGGTAGAAATGGCATCTGTGGTGCACCTAAAAAATATGCTCCACAAAAATTATTTCTGTGGCGCACCAAAAATATGCGCCACAGAAGTTTGTAATTTTTGTGGCGCATGTAGGACTGGTGCGCCACAGAATTTCGACTTTCTGTGGCGCATGTGGACGGATGCGCCACAGAATCTTCATGGGGCCCATGCGGGGTCCAACACTTCACATGGTCGAAGGGAATTCGGTGGCACATCTCCCACATGCGCCACAGAAAATTCAAAATTATGTGGCGCATGGTGACATATGCGCCACAGAAGTTCATATTTTTGTGGCGCACCAAAAATATGCGCCACATAATTCTGAAGGATTTTTTCTCCCCACGCAACCCCCCCCCCCCCACGGTGGATCACCTTTTTTAGCACTGTAAAATAAGAAAGAAATAGGTAGAAAATTCAAAAAAATAATCCTTCGAGATTCCCATATATTATGTCATCTAGCACCACCAAAAATTAACAAACATTAATTTCGATTTTTTGTAAAATTGTGTTGTAAAATCATCAAACTGATTTTCTGGTTGCATACGAACTCGAAAAAAAACGCTCAATATATCAAAATGTTCCCACGAAAATTCTACATCCGAATTCACCCGGGCTTGCTCAATTGGACAATTTTTTAGAATTGCCAAATTCAAAAAGAGTAAAAAGTTATGGCCAGTTAAAGATTTTTTCCTGCAAAATAGAAAAATTGAAAAAAAAAATCGGTGGCGCATCTTGTGCCCCATGAGCCACAGAAGTTTGTCCGGATATTTGAAATTCGGAGGCGCCAATCTCCTCCTCCACTTCTCCTCCACCACCACTTCTCCTCTCACTTCTCCATCTCCTCACTTCTCCTCCACCACCACCACCACCACCTCCTCCTCCCTTCTTCTCCACCACCACCACCACCTCCTCCATTCTTCCCCGGGGACCACCATCACCTTCTTCTCCTCCGGCGACCACCACCACCTCCTTCGGCGACCTCCGGCGACCACCAACACCACCACCACCTCTGGCAACCACCACCACCACCTCCGGCCACCACCATCACCACCACCACCTCCTCCTCCGGCCACCACCATCACCAACACCACCACCAACACCACCACCACTACCACATCCTCCTCCTCCGACCAACACCACCACCACCACCACCACCACCACCTCCTCCTCCTCCTCCTCCACCACCACCACCACCTCCTCCACCACCACCACCACCACCTCCGACCGGCCTCCTCCCCCTCCTCCTCCACCCACCCCACCCCACTCACCTTCCGGCGAGATTCCAAAAAAACCGGCGAAATTCCGGCATGGCCGCCACTGTTTTAGAAATTCAAAAAAAAGAATTCTGTGGCGCATATTGGCATGGTGTGCCACAGAAGTTTTCAAGACAATTATGTGGCGCATATTGACCTAGTGCGCCACAGAAGTTTCAAAATTCATGTGGCGCATGTATATGTGCGCCACAGAATTCAAATACTAGTCGCATAGAAAATGTGGCGACCTGGATATGCGCCACATAATTCAATTTTGGTGCGCCACAGATAGCCTATTTTCCACTAGTGCTACGAACAACGTCGTTTTCTTTCCAATAGAGAGGAAAGGCGTCGCACAGGAGCTATTTGCCCGAAATAAAGGTGACTGATCGAGTTGTCCAGCTGATGAATATAGAGAAAATAATGTGGCAACAAAGGTCAAGGATTCAAGAGATAAGAATACTATTTTTTTATCTACGTGTTGGTCAAAGGAAGAAGAAGAAAAAATGAAGCTAAAGAAAGAGGATGGCTCGGTAACGGAAGATGCACATGAGATGGGGTACGCCACCACGAGATGTCATAAGAACCTGTACTGGTTGAAGGGGACACATGACATGTAGGCATAGGTGACCTCAATTGTCCCGAGGGTGTTGATAGGGGAGGATAATTAATCTCTTATTAACAAGACTTTCATTGTTCTTATTCTGAAGGTAGCTAGTCCTGGGGAGTTGGGGAAATTCAGACCGAAAAGCCTATGTAATGTCATATACAAGATACCATCTAAGGCAATGGAGAATAGACTTAAAGGGATTCTACCAGAGATTATATCAGAGGAGTAATCCGCTTTTATTCCCGGGCGGATGATCACCTATAATATCATTACGATATTTGAGTGCTTGCATTTTATGAAGCGCAAACGTGCACGTGAGCTGCGTTGTATTGCTTTGAAGCAGGATATTAGGAAGGCCTACGACAGGGTAGAGTGGGATTATCTTCGAGTCATTATGATCCGTCCATGCTTCCATCACCAGTGGGTGCAGATGGTGATGCACTTGGTAACAACTGTTTCATTTTCAATTCTCTTTAATGGTGACCATCTTGACAGTTTTACTCCCTCTAGGGACATTTGCCAGGGTGATCCCATTTCTCCTTATATGTTTTAATTGGTAGTAGAGGGCCTTTCGTGCCTGTTAAAGTCAACAAATGAGACATCAAACTGAATTGGTATTGAAGTGGCACCGTTAGCTCCGGTGGTTTGTCATTTGCTCTTTGCGGATGACATTTTTTGTTTTTCAAAGCGAATAGGGAGAGTGCACATGAGGTTAGGGGCGTGCTACAGCTATAATGCAGGGCGTATTACCAATTACTCAATTTGGATAAGTCATCAATTCATTTTTCCAAAGTTTGCCAGAATGTGGTCAGGGAAGAGATCATGGAGATAGTTAATGTTCACAATGTCTACTCGAGTGAGAAATATTTGGGTATGCCATCTGATGTGGGTAACTCAATTCATGTAACCTTCAAATACCTCAAGGATATGGTATGGAAGAGGGTCCAAGGATGGTTGGAAATGTTGTTGTCAGAAGATGAAAAGGAACAATTAATCAAAGTTGTTGCACAAGTTGTGCCGACATATTCCATGTCTTGTTTCAGGCTCCCAAGAGGCATCTGCCACCATATTAACATTTTGTTGCAGAACTTTTGGGGTGAGGAAAGATGGACGACGAAAAGACATGCTTGGTTGCATGGGAAGAGATGATGAAGCCACAATACATGGGTGGACTCAGATTTAGAGATATTGAGTTATTTAATCTAGCCCTTCTTGGTGGTCAGGCTTGGCCAGAAATATGTGATGGGTGAGATGTACTCAAGCAAGGATTGATTGGAGAATAGGCACGGTAGAAGGAACCAATTTTAGATATCCAACTGGTTGCTGAGAGACGGCCCCTCTGCCCGGTTGCATGCATGTACGACGATCCACCCCAACTTGTAAGCGAGCTCATCGACAAATACAACATGGGTTGGGACATACAAAAACCGTAGAAGTTTTTCTTGCCAATGGACAAGGAAGCGACCTTACCACTAGAAGACAAGATGATTTTTAGGCCTGGCACCATGACAGGACTATAGTCTTCTCGGTACTATTGGCATATCATATGTTAGTTGATACGCGAGAACGAAGGACAACGTGGCTCGATGGGCGAGCTGGTTCATCACAAGTCCGGGAAGAAGGGAATGAGTGGTCGGTTGTTTGGAAGGTGCTAGTACCTTTACAACTCAAGGTCTTCTTATGGAGGTTAGCGAGACAATCCCTTCCGACTATGGATGTTCTCCATCATATAAATATGCCTCAATTGAAGACTTGCTCGATTTGTGGGGAGAAGGATTTGTGGAGGCATTCACTTTTAGAGTGCAATATGACACGAAGTGTTTGGGAACTTGCACCAGAGGAGATCATGGACCTGATTACCAATGTCTAGGAAACTAAAGCAAAGGAGTGGCTTGGGATAGTATTTGAAGCCCTTCAACGTCAAGACTTGATAAGATTAATTGTGACCTTATGGGCTCTTTGGTATGCGAGCTGGAAGGTAATCCACGAGGGACTTTTCCAAAGCCCTCTGTCAACCAACTGTTTTGTCAAAGGTTCATTGCCAACCTCCAAACGAGTGCACATCCAGCGACTCAGGAGCATGCAAGAGTTTCTAGAGGGCCGGTGACATAGGTATCCCGGATGGGCCTACCAAATAAGATACCTGGGGATAACTGGAGGCCCATGACCCGAGCATTGCAAAGCTCGGAAGCCCAATAAAAACGTCGATATGGAAGATAGAGATAGATTAGGAATAAAGAGATTTGTAATTGTACGGGGCGGACTCAAAGAGCATCTCGCTGTTTGTAACTTGTACGATATGAAAGCCTCGGCTACACCTCCTTTATAAGGGGGAACCGAGGGAGAAAGAGGGGATCGATTCATTGTCAAGACAACCCTAGTTTTTTAGTAGCCGAGCACCTTTTCGGCTGAAACCTTCAAGATCTACTTGCCCTCTACTTTCCGCGAAACCCTAGTCTACAATCTGTAGGCATTGACAAGTTAGAACCTTGTCAGCCGGTGATGAGGGTGCTCGTCAATGCCCACCATGAGGGGCTTAGGTTTGACGAAATCCTGCAGGCTAGCACGAGATATCATATACCAAGCAAAAGGGGAGAGAGATTTACCCAGGTTCGGGGCCCTCGATGAGGTAATTAAACCCTTACTTCCCGCTTGTCTGATCTTGATTATCAAATATATCGAGTTACAATGGGGAAGCCGATAGGCTGCTATGGTCGACTCGCCGAGAGGCAAGGATTCTAGGGTTTGTGCTCTAAGTTGCGGTGGTTCTACGTATTGTTGTTCTGTCCTTCGGCAGGCCCTCCTAGCCTTTATATAGCAGGCCAAGTCCCAAGAGTCCTGTCCGAACTCGATTAGGTTACAATGAAATCTATTCTATCCTTGACGATGACTTCTTGCCTTGTTCATCAAGAATCAAACTTTTGGTAGGTTTCTTTGTTGGAACCGACGTATGGGCCCACCTCGGTCGTTAGGCAATCTTCATGGGCCCCTAGTTGGGCCAGAGGAGGTAGACTAATATCTGGTACCCGAAGGGTAATGCCCACATCAGCCGGCCTTGATCCTGCCACCGTCGGGAATGGAAAAGGTGAACCGTGAACGTAGATGCAGCTACCTCCAAGAACTCTAGAAAATCCACGATCACGGCGGTTGTTCGAGGGAATAATGTAGATTTCTTGGGTGCATCAACGGTGGTGACTACCGGAATCATTGACACGAAAACCCTAGAAGCGATGGCTACCAGAGAAGGACTAGCACTGGTAGCTGACTTTATATTGCAATGTTTTTGAGTAGCGACAGATTGCAGCAATGTTGTGTGGAGCTTGAAGGGCGATGGAAAGGGATCATACGGCCGCGTTGTTCAGGAGATAAAGAAAGAACCCGAAGCTTTCAGAACGTTGAGTTTGTTCATGAAAAAGGAGAAGCATATGTTGATGCACACAACCTGGCGAAAAGATCCATATACCTCTCAGTTGGCAGACATGTTTGCCGAGGACAAGTAGAATCATGCTTTAGGGTATGTATAATTGTAATTTTTTAGCAAGGCTACGTGCATAAATGATGAGGCGGAGGAAAGTGAAAGTTGGAAGAAAGATTTGTTTTCTCTTACTTAAGAGAAGATCGCTTAGTAATAATCTCTCTCATCATAAATTTAGAAATACGTAGATAAGACAATAAAATAATACATCGTACATCATGTTTTATAGTTACATCTAGATTACATGGCGAGAGTAAGACAATTTGATCAACCACTGTACATGCCCATGGCAGAACAGATAAACGGAGGTTCCGTCGCAATCGCAACGCACCCGGGGTCCGTGTCAACATGCGCACCTTCTCACCGGATTCCCATCGATCTTGCCGCTGACTTGCCATGAATTCCTGGTCACTTTCGGCACCTGCAGAAGTACGTAGGTACGTACCATCTGCATCAATCCCACCCAAACCCACACGTGACAATTTCACATTGTTGCCATTTTCAGACGCATTTGAAAGTCCCACTTCCCGTGCGCGAGAAATTCTCGCGGTTGTAGCTTCCACGCCAGAATTCCAACCTCGTGGCGACGTAGATCCTCGTACCCATGGCTGCGTGTCTGGGCGGCCGGTGCCGGTGTCGCTTCCAGGACGCTTCCGCCTCGTACGTCTCGGCGCTGCTGCTGACTTTGAAACTCCTCCGGCGACCATTCGAACGGTCAAAGTCAAGAGCTCGCCAGTACAGTGCCCTCGATGGCCATCGATCCTTGATTCCCTCCGTATATATAAAGCCCATAACCCCACTGAAAACTAAGTACGAAAATACATACTACTCACGCACATACACTACAGAAGTTACAAACGTGGTGCAGCTGCAACTCGCTTATTGTGCATTACCTGCTTTCCGATCAGCACATATGGCTGGTGAGCTCAGGCCGCGACTGCCGGCGGCAGCTGCTCTTCTCGTGGTGGCGTGCCTGGTTCTTGCCACCGCGGCAGCCGTGAGTGGCGCCAGACCGCTCGCGATGCCGGAGGAAGATGGCCCTGCGCGCGCGGCGGTGGAATCGCCGGCGGGCGATGTTTTCCACACGATGGCGAGGGCGGTCGAGCGCAGGGTGATGTTCGACGTCTCCCTGCTCCGCGGGATCAAGGACGCCGGGCCTAGCCCCGGCGCGGGGCATTAGCTCGGGAGATCAGGGTGGGATGTTCCGCCCGGTACCAATGTTTTGTACAGGCACGCATGCTAGAAATGGCCGTATGTAATTGATTATGTCCATATTTGCTTCTTTAATTTGTTTTCAAGAAATTAGCGCCCTCTCAAATACTACTAGTTCATCTGCTCTAGGAGACGCGCTAAATTTTGAACTTCTATAAAAGTCGTAAGCATGCTACTCTCCGGAAACATGCAAAGACGCAAAGTTAGACGTCCTAACTGTATGACATGTATATTTTTGTTTACATGTAAAGTCCTGTTTCTAAATGAGCCAATAAAATATTTATCTCCTTTTCTTTTCTTCCCTCCTTCCACCCCTCCCCTCCTTCGTTTCTCTCTTTCGGCTCGATCATTATTAGGGAGAGCGGCCCTCCTCACAAGCCTAGGTTCTTGGAAGAGCCATCCTCTTACCGCCGTAACTTGTTTGTCGATCTCACGGAGGGGTGCTATGGATTAGGCCCATATGTAACGCCTGACCTCTTCCCCGCCTAGAAGATGAGGTGGATCTAAGTGTCTCGTAGTTCAGTGGTGAGACCATCCACAATTCCTTCTCAAATCCAAAGGCGAGAGCACGGCGGTGGCATGACTTCCACTATGGTGGGCGGCAGTCTTTTTTTAGGCGTAGCGGCGAGCACGTGCACGTCAAACGTATCACTCTCGACAATGGCGGTGGGCTGCATCAAAATCTTCTTGGAGGCGTCGTTGTGGAGCTCCGGAACCTCTCAGGCTCGATCCATAATCATTGGTGGGTGGGCAAGTTCAAATCTAGTCTCGAGGCACTACAAATGCTTGTTGGGGCATTCTCTGTGTCCTCCTATCTTAGACACGTCATCGAGTTATCACCACTAACTATCCTTGATGTTTGCTAGCATGATCCAAGCTTAATGGCTTAGAGCGAGAGGGAATGGTCTTTTTTCCCTTTGGTATTCTCTGCTACACATTGTTCGGATAACTTGCAAGGTATTTTGAATAACACCCATGGCCCAATAGTTTAGGGTCCGCTAGTCAGGTACTCAACTGCATTCTTAAGTTTCAAATGTGTTGGGGTCACCATCTCGTTCGAAAATTTACTCCTCGGACAACCCTCTAGTGGCATGCATCAATGGCGGCTCGGACAATCCTCTAGTGGAGTGCATCAATAGCTAGATGTAATGATTTATGTGAAAAAACATACACCACTATCCAGAAAGGAGATTACATACGATGGCGGCGGTGGGTGGGGGGTGGGGGGAAGCGACAGCGTCGATTACGATGCCTAGTGGAGTCCGAGGGTGTGTGCCTCTGTCCTTGGCCGCGTAGGTGGAAAGGTGGCGGTGGGTGGCCCTCCTAGCCGGGGGTTTCTCCGGCGCCTATCCGCCAGATACAATGGCAATGTACACATTGTCGGGTTTTCTATTGCAAATACCTGCAGGGATCTTGAATCTTGACAATAGTTTCGTTGAGACAGAAAACGAATGGATGGGGGGGGGGGGGTCGCGAGTTGCCGGACAAGCACGGGGAGGACACCCCTTCATCTCCCTCCTCCGGCTATTTCCAACCCCGTCGCAACCTGATCCAAGATCCTCTCCTCGTGCTCTCTCTTTTCCCCTTGCAGCCAGGCGCCTCCGCCTTCGGGGTCGTAGCTCAAGGACTCCTTCTGCTTGACTCTTCTTGCAAGTCAAGACGGAGAATCTCCACCCAATCCATCGGGAGGTACAAGGCATGTTCAAGTCAAGTCTCGGGGCTTCCATCCCGGTTGCAGCGGCTCCGCCGGCCACCTCCTTCGCCACGCTTCCTGTGGTCATCCTGGGCGCCCGCAAGGCCGGCTAGGCCATTGCAGGACGTTTGGTGCGTCCTCGGCTCCCCCATAGCCTTGTGACGGTGGATGCTCCTTCCCACTGCCCGTTCGTCGTCCCAGCTGCCATGGTCATCTATCGTCCTTGCAGCCATAGCTGATTCCGTTGTCGCTGCAGCCACAACCCTAATTGTACAACTTATTAGATTAATGTGTTGAGCCGGATGGAGAAACTGTTTGAGGCCATTGTAGCATTCCCGTCTCTAACACTAGCTATTGTGCTAGTGCCTCTCCGTTGTCCCTGCAGCCACATCAAGGGGCAGTATCGACAAGCTGTCCGTCCCAGCCACATCCTCGTCCTTCCTCCCTGTAACCACCACCAAGGGCAACACCGACGAGTTCGCACCCAATCCGATAGCGTCAGCCGACACCTCTGCTGCTTCACGTCGCACAGTAGAGGAAGTCAACTTAGCTGGTGCTGGTGGATGTGGAGACAGCATGGGGCAACCCTCCTATGTTGAGGTAGTGACTTCAACTCCAGCTTTCCAGCTTGGGGTGGGGCGCAAGGAAGATGTTGATGTGGGACGGTGTGCTCGCCTCTAGCGTGGAGGAGCTTCAGAGCACGCCTACCCTTTATGTTGTGGCGCCTGCATGCGCGAGACGACCTAGCTTGTGGTGCTCCACCGCCGACGATGAAGATGAAGAGGATGTTGATGAAGAAGAGTTGTCTCCGCGAACACCAAATACTGCCTCCATGGCCACTGCCTCCTGCATGAAGAGCGTCGGGTGTGAGAAGTCCGGAGGTTGGCATGAGGTGTTGCCACGGCACGCCCCTCGCTGTTTGGCGTCGCTGACGCCAGTTTTGGCTCCTCGTCCCATTCCTGCGTGGCTTCATGGTTGATGTTGCAGATGCCTTGTTGCTGGTCACCGTGCCGCGAATTGTAGGGATCCCTTTAGGTGCTCTGGTTGCCTCAAGAATGGTCACCGGGTTCGTGAGTGCGCAACGCTTGGAACCCACTCAGTTGGCTGTCAA
This sequence comes from Lolium multiflorum, assembly GCA_030979885.1. NCBI lineage: Eukaryota > Viridiplantae > Streptophyta > Magnoliopsida > Poales > Poaceae > Lolium > Lolium multiflorum. The sequence continues at coordinate 610,560 of CM061753.1, read as the reverse complement.
GCCCCAAAGCACTAAAGTTGCCACAACTCGCCAACAAGCATCGCGTACCTCCATCGACTCCATGTCATTCCAAGTGGGAAACTCCTAGGTGTTGCGAGCAGTTCATGGTCAACGCCACTTTGGATTCTCTCTTTCAGTCTCAGGCGGCTTTGATACGCATGGAGCTCCTTGTTGAGGGAGAGCATCTTTTCTCCTCATAGCCCGTTGTCGCTGCCTGATGTGTCGGATGCCTCTGAGTGGAAGTAGGGGCGGATCTGCTTAGGCTAACCATACTACACATAGATTAGGGTGAACAAAAAATTACTACTACTTGTGAGCTTAATGAGAGGCCGTGCATCAGGTTAGGAAAAAAACGTGCATCAAGGAGGCAGAAATACAACTAGCAAAGGCTCCATGCTTAGTCATGCACCAGGGAAATATTCTCTCCAGCTCTGCCGCTGAATGCGAGGGCATGGACATGATTATGGTTGTGGTGCTTGACCTTGAGAAGAGTGGTGATGTCGACGTGTCAGTCTCTCTCTTGCCTGGGTCAGGCTGGAAGGTGATTCTATAGGTGATGGGGTTGTGATGGCGTGTAACTCACACGTTCGTTGGGAACCCAAGAGGAAGGTATGATGCGCACAGCAGCAAGTTTTCCCTCAGAAAGAAACCAAGGTTTATCGAACCAGGAGGAGCCAAGAAGCACGTTGAAGGTTGATGGTGGCGAAATGTGATGCGGCGCAACAGGGATTCCGGCGCCAACGTGGAACCTGCACAACACAACCAAAGTACTTTTCCCCAACGAAACAACGAGGTTGTCAATCTCACCGGCTTGCTGTAACAAAGGATTAACCGTATTGTGTGGAAGATGATTGTTTGCGAAGAAAACAGTAAAACAAGTATTGCAGTAGATTGTATGCGATGTAAAGAATAGGACCGGGGTCCACAGTTCACTAGAGGTGTCTCTCCCATAAGATAAAAGCATGTTGGGTGAACAAATTACAGTCGGGCAATTGACAAATAGAAAAGGGCATAACAATGCATATACATGATATGATAAATATAGTGAGATTTAATTGGGCATTACGACAAAGTACATAGACCGCCATCCAGCATGCATCTATGCCTAAAAAGTCCACCTTCAGGTTATCATCCGAACCCCTTCCAGTATTAAGTTACAAGCAACAGACAATTGCATTAAGTATGGTGCGTAATGTAATCAACAACTACATCCTTAGACATAGCATCAATGTTTTATCCCTAGTGGCAACAGCACATCCACAACCTTAGAACTTTCTCACTGTCCCAGATATCAATGGAGGCATGAACCCACTATCGAGCATAAATACTCCCTCTTGGAGTTAAGAGCAAAAACTTGGCCAGAGCCTCTACTAATAACGGAGAGCATGCAAGATCATAAACAACACATAAATAATAGATTGATAATCACCATAACATAGTATTCTCTATCCATCGGATCCCGACAAACACAACATATAGTATTACGGATAGATGATCTTGATCATGTTAGGCAGCTCACAAGATCCAACAATGAAGCACAATTAGGAGAAGACGACCATCTAGCTACTGCTATGGACCCATAGTCCAGGGGTGAACTACTCACTCATCACTCCGGAGGCGATCATGGCGATGAAGAGTCCTCCGGGAGATGATTCCCCTCTCCGGCAGGGTGCCGGAGGCGATCTCCTGAATCCCCGAGATGGGATTCGCGGCGGCGTCTGGAAGGTTTTCCGTATCGTGGCTCTCGGTACAGAGGGTTTCGCGACGAAGACTTTAAGTAGGCGGAAGGGCAACGCGGGGGCCACACGAGGGCCCCACACACCAGGGCCGCGCGGGCCAAGGCCGGCCGCGCCGCCCTAGTGTGGCGGCACCTCGTGGCCACTTCCTTTCCCCTCGGTCTTCGGAAGCTTCGTGCAAAAATAGGACCCTGGGCGTTGATTTCGTCCAATTCCGAGAATATTTCCTTACTAGGATTTCTGAAACCAAAAACAGCAAAACAACAACTGGCTCTTCGGCATCTTGTTAATAGGTTAGTGCCGGAAAATGCGTAAATACGACATATAATGTGTATAAAACATGTAGATATCATCAATAATGTAGCATGGAACATAAGAAATTATTGATACGTCGGAGACGTATCAGCATCCCCAAGCTTAGTTATGCTCGTCTCGAGCAGGTAAAAAACAAGGATAATTTCTGGTGACATGCCATCATAACCTTGATCATACTATTGTAAACATATGTAATGAATGCAGCGATCAAAACAATGGTAATGACCTGAGTAAACAAATGAATCATAAAGCAAAGACTTTTCATGAATAGTACTTCAAGACAAGCATCAATAAATCTTGCATAAGAGTTAACTCATAAAGCAATAAATCAAAGTAAAGGTATTGAAGCAACACAAAGGAAGATTAAGTTTCAGCGGTTGCTTTCAACTTATAACATGTATATCTCATGGATAGTGTTAATGTAAAGTAATATAACAAGTGCAATATGCAAGTATGTAGGAATCAATGCACAGTTCACACAAGTGTTTGCTTCTTGAGATGGAGAGAGATAGGTAAACTGACTCAACAATAAAAGTAAAAGAACTGTCCTTCAAAGAGAAAAGCATCGATTGCTATATTTGTGCTAGAGCTTTTATTTTGAAAACATGAAACAATTTTGTCAACGGTAGTAATAAAGCATATGTATTATGTAAATTATATCTTACAAGTTGCAAGCCTCATGCATAGTATACTAATAGTGCCCGCACCTTGTCCTAATTAGCTTGGACTACCGGATCATCGCAATACACATGTTTTAACCAAGTGTCACAAAGGGGTACCTCCATGCCGCTGTACAAAGGTCTAAGGAGAAAGCTCGCATTTTGGATTTCTCGCTTTTGATTATTCTCAACTTAGACATCCATACCGGGACAACATGGACAACAGATAATGGACTCCTCTTTAATGCATAAGCATGTGGCAACAATTAGTGTTCTCATATGAGATTGAGGATATATGTCCAAAATTGAAACTTCCACCTTGATTCATGGCTTTAGTTAGCGGCCCAATGTTCTTCTCTAACAATATGCATGCTCTAACCATTAAGGTGGTAGATCTCTTACTTCAGACAAGACGGACATGCATAGCAACTCACATGATATTCAACAAAGAGTTGATGGCGTCCCCAGAAGCATGGTTATCGCACAACAAGCAACTTAATAAGAGATAAAGTGCATAAGTACATATTCAATACCACAATAGTTTTTAAGGCTATTTTGTCCCATGAGCTATATATTGCAAAGGCGAATGATGGAATTTTAAAGGTAGCACTCAAGCAATTTACTTTGGAATGGCGGAGAAATACCATGTAGTAGGTAGGTATGGTGGACACAAATGGCACGGTGGTTGGCTCAAGGATTTTGGATGCATGAGAAGTATTCCCTCTCGATACAAGGTTTAGGCTAGCAAGGTTATTTGAAGCAAACTCAAGGATGAACCGGTGCAGCAAAACTCACACAAAAGACATATTGTAAACATTATAAGACTCTACACCGTCTTTCTTGTTGTTCAAAACTCAATACTAGAAATTATCTAGACCTTAGAGAGACCAAATATGCAAACCAAATTTTAGCAAGCTCTATGTATTTCTTCATTAATGGGTGCAAAGTATATGATGCAAGAGCTTAAACATGAGCACAACAATTGCCAAGTATCACATTATCCAAGACATTTTAGAATTACTACATGTAGCGTTTCCCGATTCCAACCATATAACAATTTAACGAAGTTTCAACCTTCGCCTTGAACATTATGAGTAAAGCCTAAGGACATATTTGTCCATATGCAACAGAGGAGCGTGTCTCTCTCCCACACAATGAATGCTAGGATCCATTTTATTCAAACAAAAACAAAAACAAAACAAACCGACGCTCCAAGTAAAGAACATAAGATGTGGTGAATAAAAATATAGTTTCGGGGAGGAACCTGATGATGTTGTCGATGAAGAAGGGGATGCCTTGGGCATCCCCAAGCTTAGTTGAGTCTTCTTAAAATATGCAGGGGTGAACCACGGGGGCATCCCCAAGCTTAGAGCTTTCACTCCTCTTGATCATAGTATATCATACTCCTCTCTTGACCCTTTCCTTCACACCAAACTTCAAGCAAACTCATTAGAGGGTTAGTGCACAATAAAAAATTCACATATTCAGAGGTGACACAATCATTCTTAACACTTCTGGACATTGCACAAAGCTACTGGACATTAATGGATCAAAGGAATTCATCCAACATAGCAAATACGGCAATGCGAAATAAAAGGCAGAATCTGTCAAAAACAGAACAGTCCGTAAAGACGAACCTGAAAGGGGCACTAGACTTGCTCAAATGGAAAAACTCATAACTAATGAAAGTTGCGTACATATCTGAGGATCACGCTCGTAATATTGCAGATTTTTTCGAATTTTCTACAGAGACTTATGCCAGAATTCGTGACAGATGCTGTTTCTGCGCAGCGATCCCAAATATAACATCAACTTTAACATAGAAACTTTACTTGGCACAAAAAACATGATAAGCAGAGGTTGCTACAGTAGTAAACAACTTCCAAGATTCAAATATAAAACAAAGTATTGTAGTAAAAACATGGGTTGTCTCCCATAAGCGCTTTTTTTTAACGCCTTTCAGCTAGGCGCAGAAAGTGCAAATCAAGTAACATCAAGAGTTGAAGCATCAACATCATAACTTGTTCTAATAATAGAATCAAAAGGAAACTTCATTCTCTTTCTAGGGAAGTGTTCCATACCTTTCTTGAGAGGAAATTGATATTTAATATTACCTTCCCTCATATCAATAACAGCACCGACGGTTCGAAGACATGGTCTTCCCAACACAATAGGACAAGATGCATTGCATCCGATATCCAAGACAACAAAATCAACGGGGACAAGGTTATTGTTAACCGTAATGAGCACATTATCAATCCTCCCCAAAGGTTTCTTTTTAACATTATCGGCAAGATTAACATCCAAATAACAATTCTTCAATGGTGGCAAGTCAAGCATATCATAAATCTTTTTAGGCATAACAGAAATACTTGCACCAAGATCACATAAAGCATTACATTAAAAGTCATTGAATTTAATTTTAATGATGGGCTCCCAACCATCTTCTAACTTTCTAGGAATAGAAGTTTCAAGTTTTAGTTTCTCTTCTCTAGCTTTTATGAGAGCATTCGTAATATGTTTTGTAAAAGCCAAATTTACAGCACTAGCATTAGGACTTTTAGCAAGTTTTTGTAAGAACTTTATAACTTCAGAGATGTCGCAATCATCAAAATCTAAATCATTATGAGCTATAGCAATGGGATCATTGTCCCCAAGGTTGAAAAAATTTCAGCAGTTTTATCACAAGCAGTTTCAGCAGTTTTAGCAATTTCAGGCAGTTTTGTACGCTTTGCACTAGGAGTAGAAACATTGCCAACACCAATTATTTTACCATTGATAGTAGGAGGTGCAGCAACATGTGAATCATTATCATTACTAATGGTGGTAATAGTCCAAACTTTAGCTACATTATTCTCTTTAGCTAGTTTTTCATTTTCTTCTCTATCCCACCTAGCACGCAATTCAGCCATTAATCTTATATTCTCATTAATTCTAACTTGGATGGAATTTGCTGTAGTAGTAATCTTATTATCAATATCATTATTAGGCATAACTTTCAATTTTAATATATCAACATCAGAGGCAAGTCTATCAACTCTAGAAGCAATAATATCAATTTTATCAAGCTTTTCCTCAACAGATTTGTTAAAAGCAGTTTGTGTACTAATAAATTCTTTAAGCATGGCTTCAAGACCAGGGGTACACTCCTATTATTATTGTAAGAATTCCCATAAGAATTACCATAACCATTACCATTAGCAGAAGGATATGGCCTATAGTTATTACGAGTTGTTCCTATAAGCATTGTTGTTGAAATTATTATTTTTAATGAAATTCACATCAACATTTTCTTCTTGAGCAACCAATGAAGCTAAAGGAACATTATTTGGATCAACATTAGATCTACCATTCACAAGCATAGACATAATCACATCAATCTTATCATTCAAGGAAGTGGTTTCTTCAACAGAATTTACCTTCTTACCTTGTGGAGCTCTTTCCGTGTGCCATTCAGAGTAATTTATCATCATATCATCAAGAAGCTTTGTAGCCGCCCCAAAGTGATGGACATAAAGGTACCTCCAGCAGCTGAATCCAATAAATTCCGCGAAGAAAAATTTAGTCCTACATAGAAGGTTTGGATGATCATCCAAGTAGTCAGTCCATGGGTTGGGCAATTCTTTACCAAAGATTTCATTCTCTCCCATGCTTGAGAAACATGTTCAGTATCTAATTGCTTAAAATTCATTATGCTACTTCTCAAATATATAATTTTAGCGGGAGGATAATATCTACCAATAAAAGCATCCTTACATTTAGTCCATGAATCAATACTATTCTTAGGCAAAGATAGCAACCAATCTTTAGCTCTTCCTCTTAATGAGAAAGGAAACAATTTCAATTTAATAATATCACCATCTACATCCTTATATTTTTGCATTTCACAAAGTTCAACAAAATTATTAAGATGGGCAGCATCATCAGAACTAACACCAGAAAATTGATCTCTCATAACCAGGTTCATAAAGCAGGTTTAATTTCAAAGAATTCTGCTGTAGTAGCAGGTGGAGCAATAGGTGTGCATAGGAAATCATTATTATTTGTGTTCGTGAAGTCACACAACTTAGTATTTTCAGGGGTATTCATTTTAGCAACAGTAAATAAAGCAAACTAGATAAAGTAATGCAAGTAACTAATTTTTTTGTGTTTTTGATATAGAGAGCAAGACAGTAAATAAAGTAAAACTAGAAACTAATTTTTTTGTGTTTTGTTTAGGTGCAGCAAACAAAGTAGTAAATAAAATAAAGCAAGACAAAAACAAAGTAAAGAGATTGGGAACTGGAGACTCCCCTTGCAGCGTGTCTTGATCTCCCCGGCAGCGCCGAAAAAGAGCTTGATGGCGTGTAACTCACACGTTCGTTGGGAACCCCAAGAGGAAGGTATGATGTGCACAGCAGCAAGTTTTCCCTCAGAAAGAAACCAAGGTTTATCGAACCAGGAGGAGCCAAGAAGCACGTTGAAGGTTGATGTTGGCGAAATGTGATGCGGCGCAACACCAGGGATTCCGGCGCCAACGTGGAACCTGCACAACACAACCAAAGTACTTTGCCCCAAAGAAACAGCGAGGTTGTCAATCTCACCGGCTTGCTGTAACAAAGGATTAACCGTATTGTGTGGAAGATGATTGTTTGCGAAGAAAACAGTAAAACAAGTATTGCAATAGATTGTATGCGATGTAAAGAATAGGACCGGGGTCCACAGTTCACTAGAGGTGTCTCTCCCATAAGATAAAAGCATGTTGGGTGAACAAATTACAGTCGGGCAATTGACAAAATAGAAAAGGGCATAACAATGCATATACATGATATGATAAATATAGTGAGATTTAATTGGGCATTACGACAAAGTACATAGACCGCCATCCAGCATGCATCTATGCCTAAAAAGTCCACCTTCAGTTATCATCCGAACCCCTTCCAGTATTAAGTTGCAAGCAACAGACAATTGCATTAAGTATGGTGTGTAATGTAATCAACAACTACATCCTTAGACATAGCATCAATGTTTTATCCCTAGTGGCAACAACACATCCACAACCTTAGAACTTTCTGTCACTGTCCCAGATCAATGGAGGCATGAACCCACTATCGAGCATAAATACTCCCTCTTGGAGTTAAGAGCAAAAACTTGGCCAGAGCCTCTACTAATAACGGAGAGCATGCAAGATCATAAACAACACATAAATAATAGATTGATAATCACCATAACATAGTATTCTCTATCCATCGGATCCCGACAAACACAACATATAGTATTACAGATAGATGATCTTGATCATGTTAGGCAGCTCACAAGATCCAACAATGAAGCACAATTAGGAAAGACAACCATCTAGCTACTGCTATGGACCCATAGTCCAGGGGTGAACTACTCACTCATCACTCCGGAGGCGATCATGGCGATGAAGAGTCCTCAGGGAGATGATTCCCCTCTCCAGCAGGGTGCCGCGATCTCCTGAATCCCGAGATGGGATTCGCGGCGGCGGCGTCTCGGAAGGTTTTCCGTATCGTGGCTCTCGGTACAGAGGGTTTCGCGACGAATACTTTAAGTAGGCGGAAGGGCAGGGGGGCCACACGAGGGCCCCACACACCAGGGTCGCGCGGGCCAAGGCCAGGCGCGCCGCCCTAGTGTGGCGGCGCCTCGTGGCCCCACTTCCTTTCCCCTCGGTCTTGGAAGCTTCGTGCAAAAATAGGACCCTGGGCGTTGATTTCGTCCAATTCGAGAATATTTCCTTACTAGGATTTCTGAAACCAAAAACAGCAGAAACAACAACTGGCTCTTCGGCATCTTGTTAATAGGTTAGTGCCGGAAAATGCGTAAATACGACATATAATGTGTATAAAACATGTAGATATCATCAATAATGTAGCATGGAACATAAGAAATTATCGATACGTCGGAGACGTATCAGGTTGTTAAGTCAGGGGTGTTGACACCTATACCGAGAGCTTTCGTTGGTAGGAAGATTTGCGTTTTTCTTGTCGGTTGCTGACTACCCTGGGTGTGATAGACCAAGATCAGCCTTTTGGAAGGATAAACCTAACGAGTGTAGAAGCAAGAAGAGGGGTGCTATGTCAATGGCATCTGAAGTTGCTTGATCCTTGCCGCTCACTAGTGGAAAAAGGGGCTTCAGGCCCGGTTCATATGGGGCTTCAGGCCCGGTTTTCGAACCAGGCGGGACTAAAGGGTCCTCCCTTTAGGCCCGATTTAAATATGCACCGGGTCCGAAGGCCTCGCCAAGTGGTCCAGCCAGGGGGCTCGTGGTGGAGGACCTTTGGTCCCGGTTCGTGGTACCGGGCACGATGGCGCTTCTCTGCCGCGGCAGAGAAACAGGGTTTCTGCCGCGGCTGAGTTTCAGCAATGCATACATACATCATTCAAGAAACCACAACATCGTCATGTATAAGAAAACAACGTCATGAAATACAGTACAAGTAATGCATGTTTACAATATATAAAGTCGGGACCAAAGGTATCATATCTATATATTCATATCCCTAAAAGTTCACATATATGAACTCCCGATGGTATTCTCCATCTTTGGCATGTTTAGAATATATCCTCTTTGTCTGCTTGCTTCTGTAAAAACATTAGCATGTTGTCCTCTGTGTCCTTGGGGTATTCTCGAACCGTAACTACATGAACTGTGTTTGGGTCAATGAACCCGATGTCATGGAGCTTGCCTCTTTTGCATTCGAGCTTCTTCATTCTGCATAATTAATATATAGCATACACAAAGAATATAGTGAGGATAATTGCTAGTGCAAATGAATGAGCTGAGCTACAGACTTAATTACATAAATAAATCACTTACAGTAGCAACTGATGACAGCTTTGTCGAGGGCGTCTTGATTGAATAACTGAAATAGTTCTTCAAGCTCAAGGTTTATCTCCTCCTTCCCCCGGAAGTAATGCTCATCTCTAAGTGCGACCGTGAGGTAGCGATCACCTTCGCATCTGAGTCCCCAGACGCGCGAGCTCGCCAGGTTTGACGAGATCACGTCCGTATCTATACTTGTTTACGACTTGAGCCGTTGGATAGTAATCTTGGTACTGAACATCTGCTCCCTGACCTCTAGCCTCTCGTTCGATCATCGATGCCGTCTCTGGATCATCGTAGGACTGCACGACGAAGTGGGGCATGGACTGCTTTTCCTGTTGTCCAAGCTGGGCGACTTTTTTCGCTTGTGCCGCTCTAGAGGACTGTCCAAGAGAGCGGTCATAATCAGTTCTCAGCTCAGCTCTCTTTTGTCTCGCATCAGCAAAGTGCTTCACTGTATTCGGTGCTATAAACACCTTTGGAGGCTTCTTCGGCGCAAGAAACGCCTTTTGTTCATCAGTCATCTGATTTGGAAACAACTGTGGAGTTTTGGCCCTCTTCGGAGCTGATGATTTGTTTGGAGCTGATGATCTGTTTGGAGCTTCAATACTTGCCGCGGTACTACTCTTCCTCTTTTGCTTAGGAGACGGCGAAGCCTGAGGAGACGGCTCATGCACATGACAATCATCACGCACAGGAGAATCATCATCGTGCAGAGGAGAATCATCACGCGGAGGAGACTGCGGCGTATTCTCATGCGGAGGCTGCGGCGGAGTATTCTCACGCGGAGGAGGCTTAGATGAACGAGATGGAGGTGGCATGCTTGGCTTCGAACCTGGAAACACAATGTTCTCCTTCGGCCATTGAACGGTGGTTCTACGGGCTTGTCCCAGTTCGTTGATTTCCCCATCTTCACCTGCTGGTTGCTCAAGGACCAACCGCTCATAATCAGCCATCACTTCATCCACCATCACAACAGCAAAGTCATCTGGGACCGGACGACAATGGTAAGTCCTTGTAGGTAAGA